>PVLA01013599.1:0-35892 GCA_004027455.1 Hydrochoerus hydrochaeris
CTTTGTGTGCTTTAATCCTGTAACTTGAATAACTATTTCTAAAAGAACAATGTGTAATGTATCAACTAGTGATTTCTTACTATTTATCTTCTTTTCTTGAAAATCTGTAATATTTCTACCTTTTTCCTGTTTTTTTCTCTTTAAATAAAAAAATGAAATAAAATAAAATAAAGTAAAACCCACATTACTCACACCACTCTGCTTAGATGGATTATATTCTGTTCCAGTTTGTCTACTTGCACTAGACTTGAGGGCACAGACTGTTATCACAAAAATAGAATGATATATTATGGTAATCATCCTTAATTTCCTATTAACTTAATCTGAAGCTTTGTATAACTTACACTGTTTTACCATGACTGATCTTAATCGAATCTGGTTTGTTAGATTGTTGTTTTGTATTGATAGATTTTATTCCAAGCTGTTATGATTGATAGTATCAAGTCTGAGAGTATAGACAACTGCACTTAAGATGACAAGATCCACTAAAATATCCACTCTGGTTTGATTATTACCTGCCTTTGAAGTTTTATACTGTTTACAATGTTTTATTTTTACTAATATTGTTATGTAATGCTATATCCAATTATGCTGCTATATTCAGTTATGCCTGGTGATATAGACAATTCTATTGAAGATAATAAGAGACAACACAGTAACCATTGTAGATCACCTTGTACTGTGGTTTTATATGACTTTTTGGTTTCATGTTTTTATAGGAATTTGTTTTGTTTTGTCTTGCTATGTTTTGTTTTTCCCTCTAATACAGAAAGATAGAAATACATGTAGAGACTCATGCATGCATAGCTGTTTACAGTCTCACTGTTTGAATATCTACTTTGTATGCTTTAATTTTGTAACTTGGACAACTATTTCTAAGAGGACAATATGTAATTTATCAATTAGTGATTTCTTACTGTTTATCTTTTTTTTGAAATTCTGTATTATTTCTACCCTTTTCATGTTTTTTTCTCTTTAAATAAATAAATAAATAAATAAATAAATAAATAAATAAATAAAAGGGTCCTCATCTTCTGCAGCCACAATTGCATACATAACTACACAATTAGGAAAAGAAAGAATGGAAGTAATTGTGTCAATTCATGGCATTCTTTATTCTCTGATTACCTTCATTCATTCTTGGACTTTTCTCAAAACAAAACATTGTGAGATAAGAATAGCCAAGGTTGTGGCCCAGCAAGCTGCAGCCACCCCAGGGCAAGAACCATCAGTGTCTTCTGAGATTCACACCATGTTGGAACTTAGGGCACTGGGAAACCAAGCAGCCAGCTCACTACCCTAGTAAGTGGCTGTGGCCTGGCAAGCCACAGCCACCCCAGGGCAAGAACCATCAGCGTCTTCTGAGATCCACATCATGTTGGAACTTAGGATGCTGGGAAACCAAGCAGCCAGCTCACCACCATGGTAAGTGACTGCGGCTTGGCAAGCCTTGGCCACCCCAGGGCGAGAACCATCAGTGTCTCCTGAGATACATGCCATGTTGGAACTTGGGGCACTGGGAAACCAAGCAACCAGGTCACCTCCCTAGTAAGTGGCTGTGAGCTTACTGGCACATGGGCTGAGATTCAAACATCCATACCCCCCTCCCATTAGCAAGTAGGAGCAGAGATCTGAGCATCTCTTGCAAGGTTGACTATATGCAATATGGCAAATAAGGTAGATTTCCTTCTACCATCTCTTTGAAGGCAAATATTTTTATCACTGTTTTGCTTTGTTCTGATTAATGGTATTGCTCCAGTCAATATTCTGTTTTGATAAGTTCTATAATGTTCTGTATTTCCTTTGATTTTGCTATACCTGATTGAAAGAACAACTATTGTGAAGAAAACAAGATTTACTATGGTACCTATTACTGTTATCTTGGTAAGCTGCTGTGAAGTTCTATACCAATTTCACTACACTATCTCAATTGGCTTTGTTCTGTAGTATTTTACTACTTAAAAAAAAGAATAGCAAAGGCTAAAAGAAGCTCAAAACTCTTGCTTTGAAATGAATGCATCATCCCTATCATGCTTTCTGGAGATAGGACCTGCCATCCCTGGATACTGGGCAAGCAAGTGAAGTCATTTCTTTTTCTCTTATGAATGCAGCCTTTCTACTAAGTAAGGAAGGTAGAGCAGGAGCAGGAATCCTAGTGATATAAGGAGAACAGGAAGGAATGACGTTACACAGGGAGACACAAGAGACCCAGAAGTGACACTCAAATCATTTCTAACTCCCATGCTAATAAGTGTCTGAGCTGCCTTCAGGGAACATTTAACTGGTGGAACCGATGATGTCATCTTCATTTTTAAAAATGCAATGCGGAAAAGCAGTCAACCTTATAAACATAAGCAAATTTGTTCCCTCTTGTTAATCTTGAAGGCACTTAATTTCTCCCTTCTGCTTTTTTAGGTGGTTTAGCTTTATCTTTTTGGTGGGGCTATCTATATTTTTTATTATATTGGAAACTAGCTAAGATGTTGCCTTTTGTAATTGGAATCCAAACACCTCGTAGGAATGATTGTGTAATTATAAATAGATGAATGATTGCACAGAAAGGATGCTGCTTATGTGTGTAGAACCCATGCTAAAAACCTGAAAATTTGCACTTGTTCTAAAGAATAAACAAAAAGGAAGGAGAAACTGAAATTTTCTGTAATGTATATACATGTCTCATACACTGTTAGATCTCCACATACATTTTAACTTAATCCTCATGTAAAACCCCTGAAACAACATTTTAAGGTAAGAAATCCTAATATTCACAAAATTTTATAATGTTTTTGTCTACAATTGTGGATATAAAATTTCTATCTTAGGTGTAGTTTTTAAGTCAAATCTGTTAAGTTCTAAATTTTTGAATTTATTTTGTGAAACAATCATTACTGCTGAGGTTACTAGAAACACTTGAGGACAAAATGTTCAAGTTTGGAGAGTACCAATATATCTTGGTAGACAATTTTAAAGGAAAGTCAGGGATTTGGGGATATTATATGCATACATAGAATGGTGAATATATTAAGGAAAGAGGAATATATTAAGGAAAGAGAGGTACCCTTCTACTTTCTTGAAAATTCATGCATGCATATGAGGACAATTTAAACTGTAGCATATATCTATGTCTGCATATGTACTCATGCACATTTATATGCATATATTATGTCTGTCTGTATACAGAGAGTATGCAGAGTCAGGTGATTTGCATATATAATAAAACAAAGAGGGGGAGAGAGATGAGGTAAGCAGAAAAACTGTGTGTCAGAGGGGATATCTATCTTTCTAAAGGTGATAAATACTATTATATTCAAAGCCTTTACTTTTATAAAACATTTTAATGTGTACATAGACAAACATGGAGTTAGAGCTGAGTTTGAGATTAAGAACTGGTAAAAAATGAATGACTCAATAATAGAGCTTAAGAAATTTTTGGACTCACTTCAATAAAGTACAAGAAGGTGGACATAAGAAACAAGAAGGGAATAGAAATAAGAGAAATCATAGAGGTGTTATAAACCTGGAGATTTCATTAAAATAAAATTTTCAGTGGAAAAAAATTTTCTCTAGTTTGAGGCCAGGTGATGGATTTAAAGAGTACATTTGTCTAGTGTTTTAATTTCAACTTTTGTTTCTTGCAACCAAGATGATTCATCTTCCATCCACAGAACCAGAAAATGTTGTGACTGTGTTAGTGAGCATTTAGAATTCTATGCACAATGAAATGAATAGAAAGAAGGTTTAGGGCAATTTTAAAATGACCCAAGAAATTGATACCAGAATTATTTAAGCATTATCACGTTTTAAGTCATGCTAACCCATAAATTCTAATAAATGGTCATCATTTTGTATAGTTTTATCTTATGTAGCAGTCATTCTAGTAGCAATGTTGGGCACTGATCCTCAAGTTTTAGTATCACTAGATAGTGGATTTAGCTCTTGTGAAAGCACAACAGAGTAATGGATACTGAAACAAGTTAGAAGTGTCTTTTCATTCCTATAGTATTCTGAGCTGCCATGTCAATTTGGGTCTGCCAAGATTGGAGAAGAAAGTCCATCTCAATTAGTCTAATTATTCCACCATCTGTAAAGAGTTTTCCTTATTTTTATCATTTCAGGAGGCTCAGTACCATGACACCATCACAGCCAGTAGGAGGCCAACCAGTGAAGTTGGGGGAAGTCTGTGCTACAAACAGGCAGATAAAAATTCTCTCAGCCAGAACCTGCCATTTCACTGAAGCAAACATAGCTTGAGAATAAACAAAAAAAAGAAAGTTATTGTCATCATTGATTTTTCTCCTTGCTTTCCTTTTCTTTTTTTCCAAGTGTTCCTCCGTAATGGTCTGCCCTTGAAGAGCAAACTTGTGCCTGGTTATGGGATAGTGTGGGCTTCTTGACCCTTGGTCAAATTCCGCTCTGGTGTAAGTGATCACTTTCTTTGTCTAGCTCAGATTTCACAGTTGTAAACTACCATGCTAACATTAGTCACTTCTGCACAATATTTTAAGATTGGCACTTGGAAAATTTCAGATTGTTTAAAGTAGACTGAATTGACTAGAAGAAGCCTTCATGAAAGCTTTCTTATAGGGTGTGTAATTGTTCAATTCTACAAGTATTTATCTTTTCTTTTCTTTTCTCCCTCAATAGCAGCTATTCATTCTGTAGTAGGACACACTGTGTTTGTATCTTATAAATAATGAGTTAACATATATTTTAAATCTATCTGTGGGTACCCTTAAGCAAAGAAACTGAAGGATTTTTTTTAATCTGATGTAACCTGGAAAAATAAATGTTATCAGGAAAGAAAATTATTTTATAGGATTCTATCCTTCTTGTTATCTGGAAACTTAATTTAGATGATACATGAAACAGAAAAGAGGACTATTAATAGAAAAAATGAAAGTTCGAATTGATTGAAGTCTAATACTCATTTTGAATGCTTCCTAATGTTTTATAGCCTCATTTAAATGAAATCATACATTTGTGTGTCTGAAAATGCAAAATTAAGTCATGAAAAAATGCAAAGATGAAGGCAAAATAAATGTACTAAGAAAATATGGAAATTTTTACCATTAAATAAGAAGTTCATGCTGATCTAAAGTTCTTATTTCCTAGAGAAAGAAATTATGGGGAGAAACTTTACAACAGTGACAGAGTTTGTTCTCCTGGGATTGACCAGTCTCAGAGAATTAGAGATCCTCTGCTTCTTGGTGTTCCTGACTGTTTACATGGTCACACTGGTGGGAAATGTCAGCATGGTTGTCCTCATCCAAGTCAGTTCCCACCTCCACACACCCATGTACTTCTTCCTCAGCCACCTAGCCTTCTCAGATCTCTGCTTCTCCTCCAATGTGACCCCAAAGATGCTGGAGGTTTTCCTTTCAGAAAAAACCATTTCCTACCCTGCCTGTCTGGCACAGTAATACTTTTTCATCACCTTGGTACATGTGGAGATGTACATCCTGGCTGTGATGACTTTCGACAGGTACATGGCCATCGGGCACCCACTGCTCTACAGCAGCAAGATGTCCAGGCACACATGCATGGCCCTCATCCTGATGCCTTACATGTATGGAGTGCTCACTGGCCTCATGGAGACCATGTGGACCTACAGCCTGGCCTTCTGCAGCCCCAATGAAATCAACCACTTCTACTGTGCTGATCCCCCTCTCATTAAGCTGACCTGCTCCAGCACCTCCAAGAAGGAAACATCCATGTTTCTCGTGGCCAGATGCAACCTTTCCTTCTCTCTCTTCATCATTCTTCTTTCCTACCTTTATATTTTTCGTTCCATCCTGAGAATCCATTCCACAGCAGGCAGGCACAAGGCCTTCTCCACCTGTGGCTCCCACATGACAGCTGTCACCATATTCTATGTGACACTCTTTGTCATGTATCTGAGGCCCCCATGCGAGGAATCCATGGAGCAAGGGAAAGTGGTGGCTGTATTTTACACCACCGTGATTCCCATGTTAAACCCCATGATTTATAGCCTTAGAAATAAAGATGTGAAAGAAACCTTGGCCAATTGGCTTTCAAAGAAGAAAACAGTTTCCTAAAACAAATCATTTTTCTTTTCATCTCAGACGTTTTTCTTGACATGGTTTTTTATAGGGGACCTGTCCTATATTCCCACTCTTCCAAACAAGTGTACAGTGAAGCCTTAAGTAAATGAGACAAGTGATATGATTTTTAGAGCTCTAGGAGAATGAAAACCCTCTGCAGGGTTTGAGACTCTGTATTCTAAATAGGGAATGTCTCTGGGCAGCCCGTATTTATTTAGGATTCAAACAAGGAAAAGGTTAGAGTAGAGAATGCAGGGAACCTGAGAAGGACCTTGGGAGGGGTTCAAAGACTCCTCCAAGCAACAGAATATGCTAATTAAGGAAAACTATTTTAGGAGAAATTCTCCATGTGAATCCTGCTATAGGTGAGAAATGCCTGCAGCCACAATGTTCATCATATTACTTGGGGTTGGAGCCAGGTGTCCTCAGCTGTGGCCTACCTTACCCCCTGAAGCCTCTCCTTGTTCTCAGTTCAGCCATGCCCTGGCCATGCCACAGCCTTGCATGTGTATTCATCTTCAACAGTTCCAACATATTCCCTCCTTTTGTTTTGTTGTTGCATGGGATGGATAGTCAGTTGAAGATAGAGAATCTGTGTTAGGAGAATTCCCATAATTTAAATGCTGCACCTTCCATAGCAGTAGTCAGTTACCAGTGTAGCCAAAAACTGTCACAAGGTGCCAGTGACCTGAGCTTCTTTTACAACTAACACTCTACTATGGCATTACATTATACTTTTTTAAAGTTATACTTTTCTGCAGGATGCTCAAGAGAAGGTTAAGATGCGCCTTGTATTAAATACAATCAATTTCTTATCTATCCAGGTCAGTTAGGTCTCTTCAGGAATTGCCTTGGAACCATGTGTAGCATCTCTTGGCTCTTCTGTCAGTGTCAACCATCAGGATGAGTCATGGCCATTACTTGACCAAGTTGTTTCCCAAGAAAGGTAGGGAGATTCTTTCTCCTGGTGACTCTCCTTAGGCACACAACGCATCAAAGATCACTTTGCTCTGTGGACTTGGGATCTTCTTGATCAGAAGACTACAGACTCACTGAGTATCTATGGATGATGCAAGGAGAGGTTCTTTTATGTCCTGGGTCTTCACTGACCTTGAAGTGCTGGGACCAAAATATTGGCTGTCCTCTTAGCCCATTTTTCTTTCTAATTTTTGTATCTAAACCTCAGTTTTTGAATATCCAGAAGAAAACATTGATAACAATGCAGTGTATTAGAGGCAGTAAACTTAACATTACTATCTTATCTAAATATGAAACACCTTAGAACATTAAATGAAACTTATTTTCTACTATCCATGGATATTTTAACATTTGAATACCTACAGAGTGTTAACATTTACATATTTTACACAGTAAAATATGTAAAACCTCATACATGTAGCATGACAATCATGACATTTTGTACCATACTTAGATTTTCATTTTAACATAAAATATACCCCATTTTGGTCAATCATCCCTATCTAATACAGAAAAACTTTTAGCTAACTTACTGATCTTTAGTGGCATGTACAGCTAATAAGTATTTTTTGAAAGCAGAGATCTGAATCTGAAACAAAACTCTGTCACCATACACAATCCCTGTTTTACATTTTGGAAGACCTATATATCTGGAGGCATAAATACACTCAATACACCCTGAGGTTAATAACAATTAATTGTCATAGCTACATGAAAACCTTTAAATTAGAGCACCTTTAAATAAATTTTTTTAAAAACATTGTATTTTTTATGATTACCTACATGAAAATATTATAATAATATATGTTAAAACTTTAGTTGGGGTGTCTCACATAAGGCTATGGAGATCATTAGGGCCTCCAATAAATAAACAAGAACTGGTTAAAAATGTTACCATGCAACTGATTTCTTATTCATCAACTGGAGTCCTGTTCAACAATCGCAACCCCAAGGGATTTTGTTTGCTCATCTTAATAAAATATTTTTTTGGATGACTGATGAAAAGCCCAAATATAACATTCAACCCATCAATTACTCAAACAATGAGACTCTCAAGTCCATAATAAACAACAATATACATTACATTGACATACCAGTCCTTGCATCATTTGGACCATCTGGAAACAAGGGTGGAAGCATGCTTTGTAAATCTATAATCCAAACAAACCTTTGATCAAATGATCCAAAATGCAAAAGAAAAAGGAAAAAAAGAGAAAATCTGTTGAGCTCAAAATAAAAGGTACAGCTGTTTACAGAGTGGACAAATGGGCAAACATGGATAGACGATCTGACAGGCAGTCTGTACAGATTCAGACAGACATAGAAACCAGCACACAGCTTCTTGGGTCTGTGAGAACTCTCTAAGTTCCCCAGGCACTATTTATATACTTGTATCATGACCTTGTGATGAATTAGCTCAATTCTTACTTTCCTGTGCTCTCAGACCTAGGACACCTGTTCATTTCCTATACCATCAGGGCATTTCTCAGGTGCTCTGAGCCACTTTTGCATTACTGTGTGCATACTTGTGCCTTCAGCTCTACATGTGAGAATGATCACTAGCTCATTTGACTTCAACAACTGCTTAGAAACAAACTGGACAAATGGACAACAAATACACAGACAAACTCAAAAAGTTAAAGTGCACTCAAATATATTTTTAGCCAAATTTAATTATAAAAACTTTTTACAAATTTAGAATTTATAACTGTAACTATTTTTAACAAATTTAGAATTTATAAATATTTGACTAGTCTGAATTGTTGTAGGTCAATTAACAGAGGTCTCTTGTAAAAGGAATTTGGAAAGGACAAAACCTTACCAATAATTTACAGGTATTTTTGTATTTTATCTTAAGAATACCGGTAAATTAATGAAGCCCCTTCTTTCATTAAACTCTTAGTTTGGTTATCTCTGTGTACTCTGATCACCTGTTTAGAGCTGTGGTTCTTGCTTTTGCTTACCATCTCCTGAGCATCCTGTGTCAGTTCATTCAATTGGCCCCAGGCTTGGTCTAACTTGATCCTTGTCTATAGGTTGTGGTGTGGTCTCTGAGGTATCACTGTCATAGGACTGAGCATCAGTTTCTTGAGAGGGGTTGGATCCATGGTACAACAGTCTATACAGGCACTATCTTATCCCCGAGGCCTCTCCTTGTTCTCAGTTCAGCCATGCCTGGCCATGCCACAACCCTACATGTGTATTCGGCTTCAACAGCTCCAACAGTTTTTTAACTTGGAGGACAGAACTGATGATAAATTGAGAAAGGTAGTACAATCTTAGGCACAATGAAGTTTATCTCTAAAAGCCAAATATCTAAAATAAAATTTTAAAATTTTAATTATAAAAGTTTACATGGTTGTAGGTTTTCTTCATTGCTTTAATATTTTTTTATTATTATTATTATTATTTTAACTTTTATGTACAGGTCAGCTTTGCACTTGGGATAAGTTGGAAAAAATGTCTTTTTTTGTAAACAAGATTTTCTTCCATTCATATTACTTTTGCAGTGAACATTAGATTGCTTATGAAAATATAGCACTTGCTGGCCTCCTTTTCTCTTCCACAGTGGCCAGCCTGTTTCAGATGGTGGCTGACAGTCAGAAGTCATGGAAAAATAGTTCTCAGCCCACTCATATTGAAAATTTAAAAACTGAGGAATACTTTTTGTTTTTATCAGTCTTTATGACATATTGAGTTTGGTGGTTTTCACAGCATAATCTCTTGAGAGGCACACAGCGTAAAATACACAAATGTCCAGCCCTTTGCAGTGCATTGCATGAAAAATGAGTGCCACACTCCTCCAGTAATCATTGCACTCATGCCTGGTGATGCACTCCAGTAGTCCCAGCACTCTGGGAAGTGAGGCTGGAGAGGTGAACATTCAAATGTAGCAAAGATGAGTGATCAAGGGCCTGTCTCAACAACAAATGAATAAGTGAATAAATGGAATTGGAGATTTGATTCTGTGAAAAGCCCATTGGTTTTATCCCTACCACACACACAGAGAAATCATATTTGAGATACGTTCTGTGTTCTCCTATTTTCTCTCTGCTTGTGCATAAATGTGTGCACTAGGGGAAATTACTAATAATTCACCTATGCTACTAATAAACATATGTATAGTTTTAAATATTAAATACTATCACATGTTTATAAACATTTCTGTTTCCTTTTACTCATTGTCTCATAACATTAACTTTTTATCATTTCCTTTGGAAATTAACTCATTTCAAATTATGACTGTATTTCTGCTTATTAATTTTTAAAATATGCACATGCTACATTCATTCTTTGTTACTGAAGGCAAAGTGCTAGTCCTACCATGGTGATCTGTGCCCCATATTACCTGCTTCTCTCTGAAGTTTTACTTAAATCAACCTGCACTATTACAATTGCTATGGATGCATTAGAAATATCTGAAAAATAACATGAGTAATTTTATGAATGTAAATTGACTCTAATGCTATGGTTCTAAATATCTCCCTGCATAATTTGTATTTCATAGCTAATAAATATTTTCTTGCTTTCTTACTTTCTCTGTTTCATAGTGTTTGGTATCAGACCCAGAGTTTTTGTATGTTAAGCAACTGTAACTTAGCCACATGCCAGCTCTAATATTTTTATTTTGAGACAGAATCTCACTAAGCTGCCTAGGCTAGAGTCCCTCAACTTGTGAACCTCTTGCCTCAGCTTTCAGACTGGCTGGGTGCAGTGACTGTGTTGATCAGCTTTCCATTCCTGTGACAAAACACCAGAAACAACTACTGAGTAAGTGAAACAGAGCATAGGAGTTGAGAGGCAAAGCTGACTTCTTATGGGTTGATGGTGCTGTGAGGTTGGCAGGACAGAGAGACCCCACACTTGGCCTACGTATCTCCACTTGAGTTCATATTAAACTAATCAGAAAGTTTTTTCAGACAATTTCTTGTCTCTCGGCAGCGGTTTCACAGATGGTCAATGAGCTATCTTGGAATTGTTACCTCTGTTCACCCATGTCCATAAATTCAAAATTTAAGCAGTTAGTGTGTCCAGGTTTTCCTCTTAATCATCTGTCCCTAGGTCCACCAAGACCCAAGGAAGCTTTCAAACCTTTTTAGAGACTAAGTCAATAATGTTGTGCAGATTTTGGAAGAAGGAGTTACTCATGCTTTGAGAGTGTAGTGAGAAATCTTAGTCAGCTTTGTTGCCATTAAAGTCACAATTCCTAAGAGCTGTCCTAGATTCTTGTCCAAAATTCTACCCATTCTTTATACTTAGGGCATTCACATCATCACTGCCTTCCTTTCTTCTCTTCCATCTATTATTTTTATTAATTTATTTTTATAATTTATTCATACATGTCTGCCATTCATAACATTTCCATTCCTTGTGTGGAGGTGATACATGTACAGAATGCATCTTAATTCCTTTTTCTGGGGTGAGGGTCTGTCCATATTAATTGTACCTTGACAAAAACTTGAGTTTATTTCCTTCACATTTGTTTTCCCCACTAGCCCAGTCATTGCAAAATAGGCTGATGATGGTATTATACAATTTTTATGCTAGCATATCTGGCAGCAGTTATTATTTCTAGTCAAACAGTTAACTCATTAAAGAGGAGGAGATTGATTTTTTGTGAAACTAGAATGTTATAAAACAAGAGCATCCAAGCAGAGGTCATGATAACTGTGATATCTGACTCATGTTCTGCTTATTCCATATTATTGAGTATTTCAGAAAATAAGATGTGAGAACAGAAAGCTTGATGAACTGTGTTCCCTGGCTATAAAATGGAATTGTATATTTCATTGGGTTATTAATGGAATTAAATAAGATAATACATGCAGAATACTTGAATATGGTACCTGAGAGGCAATCAGTGAGTATTTGCATGGCTATTGTTTTAGTTGCTATTTATATTATCTTTTTACACAAGAAATTTTTCGAGACTGTTAGTTTCACTGATATCACAGCAAGTGAAGTGTTACTCCCACACTGGAAAATACATTGTATCTAAATGCACAGGAGAAGGAATCCTAAGGAATCTGACCATGAATGATGCATCAAGTCAGAGGAAAGTCTACAGAACATTATGGATTTAATCTCAGCAGGTGAAGTGTGTGAAAGGAGAAAGGGGTCAATCACGTTAAACATTAGTGGTAGTGTGGGATGCAGACTTAATAATTTCAACAGTGACTTTCATAAGGCAATGGGGACAAAAGATAAATAGAAGAAAGAGTGGGAGGCAGGAAGTAGAGATATTTTTTAGGTGTTTTTCTATAGTGAGGAACAGGGAAAGGGAGGTGAATGGTGGAGAACTGAGTGGAAATAATACTCCACTGTATTTGATTGTGAAAGTTATTTTTAAAAAGTCAAATGTTCATGGTAGGTGGGGTGGTGAGAGAGTCAGAGACAGGGACAGTGACAGAGACAGAGAGGAGAGAGACTTTATGAGGAAAATAATGGGGGATGGTTAGGATGAAATGTTGGATTTTGGGATTCAGGGCAGTTTTAATTTTGTACAGCCATGACCATTTAGATTCAGCATTAAAGGCAATGGTGTCAGATTTGTACCTATCCAGGTCTTCTAAGAGAGCACAGGGAAGGAGAGAATGATCCAAATCAAGGCAGTCAGTGTGATTATTGACAATCGATACCAACAGGGCAAACAAGGAAGCACCTCAGAGGTGAAGGAGAGAGAGTCTGGGAGAGCCTGAGTAGGATGGTGGGAAAGAAAGCTATGCCCCATGGGTGGGATGCAAGAGAACTGCATGACACAAAGACTAAAATTATCATAATAATGGATAATAAATTGTTTCCACTAGCATGAGTCTGAGGAGAGACAGGGCCACTGAATGGGAGAAGCTCGACACTGAGAGTTACTGAGGATGCCCACTTCTGTCTAACACTAAGACAAGAGTAATAACAAACACACCTGTAGGGGAACAGGGTTGATTTAAAATCACAGATAAACAATGAGGAAGGAGCTGATGTGGGAGTTAGTACTGTAGCGGACAGTGAATAATCATGGGCAATCAGATGATAAGAAATTGAAAGGTTGGATTTTTAAGAAAGACTGAGGGGGAAAAGGTAACAAGAACAAGACACTGGCTCTGCAGGTCAAGTGGAGATTAAACATGACTACCCAAGGTGAGCCCTGCAGGAAAACAAAGACCAGCTGAGGGGAATATAAAGAGAAGCTGAAAGATATGGTAGGCTTTGCGGATAACAGATGATCACTCAGGAGTAACAGTACCTTGAGATTCGTTTCTGAGGAATAGGGTAATGGCTCTGAGATTTGGGGGATGAGGAAGAGCAGGTTTAATAGTACTATCGATCACCAGTCATCGTGTGTGTAGCTTAGAAAAGATGAAGCCTTAATTATAATATTCAGGGTCTTTCTTGGCCTCACTGTGAGAAAAACAAAAACTTCTTTGTAGGACATCATGAGTTCATTTGAGAAAAATAAGGACTTCTTGGGAGGCCTGCTTCAGCAAATACATCCTCTTCTTTTTAACCATGTCTTTCTTCTTTCTTAATATAATTACTTGACTACACACTCTCATATAAAAACTCATTTAAAGAATCAGAAATCTTTGAAATGATTATTCAACAATAATAATAATATAATACTATCTTGGTTCATGGATGCTCCTGTGTGTGAACAACTCAGTGTGTGAACAGAAGAGTTGGCCACAATTTTGCCTCTCTTCATGAACTCTCCGTGGACTGACAGCCACCACTCTGGTCATTTTCCCCAAACTCAGAGATGGAATTAAGCTCTTAAACCAATGCAATTTATAAACTTATCATTTCTCCATAGAAATATATATTTATATTTTCCAAATTTGATAAAGTATAGGATCAATTGAGTTTATAATTTTATTAACTTCCAAAATAATTTCTTGAAGTAGATCTTTAAAGAATTTCCTTTGGGCTCAGGATTTAGCTTAGTGGCTTAAGCGCCTGCCTAATAAGTGCAAGGTTGTGAGTTCAATCCCCGGTACCAAAAAGAAAGAATTTCCTTTAATTCTAGACTCTTCCTTTTTCTATTTTTTCATTTGTAAATGTCTTTGCTTCACATTAGTTTCCCTTTTTTTCAATTTTTAACTTTTTGCAATACTGGTATTTAATCCAAGATGTGCACTGAATTATAACCCTGTCTCTTTCTTTCTTTCTTTCTTTCTTTCTTTCTTTCTCTCTCTCTCTCTCTCTCTCTCTCTCTCTCTTTCTTGTTTTCTTGATGCCTTGCTTTCTTGCTTTCTTTCCTATTTAGGTTTGTAGATTTTAAGACATGATCTTGCTGAGTTAGGCAGGCTGTCCTGGATCTGTGGCCCTCTTGATTTATTCTTGTGAGTAGCGGGAATCACAGGATGCATTGTCTTGGTCTAACAACCTATACAGAGTTACAAGTTTCTTTCTTCATACTGTTCTTTGTTGACTACATAATCACCATAGTGGGAAACCTGGACACAATTCTCTTAATCAAAGTTGACCTTTGACTTCACACTCTCATGTACTTTTTCCTCTCAAGCTTGTCTGTTCTAGACCTGTGTTTCTCCACAAACATCACCCCTAAAATGCTAGATTTCTTATCAGTGAAAAAGACCATTTTCTATGCTGGTTGCCTGGCACAGTACTATAATGCCATGGCCATTGTTCTCACAGAGCATTGTATGCAGGCCGTCATGGCCTATGACCACTACATGGCCATCTGCAACCCACTACCCTACAACAGCAAGATGTCCAGGACTGTCTGTGTGTGCCTGGTCACTGTCCCTTTTGTCATGGCTTCCTCCCCAGTGAAATGGAAAATTTACAGACCAACAAAACAACCTCTCTTTCTGTGCCATCTATGAAGTCAACCTTCTTCTGTATGTAGTTGAAGTGATCCACAGAGAAGTCAGTAGAGCAGGGCAAGATGGTGGCCATGTTTTATACCACAGGTATCCCCATGCTGAACTCTGTGATCTACAGCCTCAGGAACAACAATGTGAAGGATGCATTGAGAAAAGCAATAAGCAGGCAAAAACTGGAGAAATGAAAGTGATCAGCTATCATTAAAAAACATTCTAGAAGGTTTTGGGGCCTCACAACACACTCCAGTGGAATCCCAGCACACAGTAAGGGACTTTGAGCCTGCTCCCAGGCATTAGGCCCACCCGCTGCATCCCAGACCAACCCAGGCCAGCACACAGGGACAAGGGGCCTAACCAGGTCATGCCCAGTGACCACCAAGCAGACACTGGGAACCAGATTCTAGCTTTGGGCCCTCACCACGCAATCTGGTGGAATCTCAGCACACAGAAAGGGACTTAGAGCCTGCTCCCAGGCAGTAAGACCACACAATGTGTTCAAGACCACCCAGGGCCACACACAGGGATGGGGGCCCAACTGGGCCACATCCAGTGACTGCCAAGCAGCAGTGGGACACAGATTCCAGCCTCAGGCTCTGACCATGCACTCTGGCAGAATCCCAGCACACAGAAAAAACTTGGAATTTAGCTCCTAGGTGGCGAAACTTGGACTACAGTGGATTAACTGTGCCGGTGTGGTGAGTATGCCCCTAAAATAGAGGTGTAGAGTGGGTATATAGGGTCAGTAGTAAAGCCCCCTCCAACTAACTTTAAGACCTTGGTGAGTCTGAAAAGAGTGTGGGTGACCACCTCCTACACACAGAAAACATCAGGCAGAGTGAAAATGACAAAATGAAAAAGTAAAATGCAATCTCAAGCATCTAGTCAACCAGAAGCAATTGCAGGAGATATTGAAATAGAGGGTCCCAAAAGTAACACACCAGAAACCTCTGAAAAGATGGCAAGAGAAATAAAAAAACAACTCCATGAGGCTATAGAGGAAATCAAATTAGAAGTACTTTCCCATGTAAAGACAGAAATAACAACCATAGTAAAGGAGTTGCTGAGTGCAGCTAAAGAAGAAATTCAGAAAAAAGTACAGGAACATGGGAAACTGACTGAAACCTTTAATGAACAATATAGAAAACATGCAGAATTCATGAAACAAACTGAAAAAGACATCCAAGAAATAAGAAATTCTATTCAAAGCTTGCAAAACTGCTTAAATGAAGCTGAGGGTAGAATTTCAGACCTTGAGGACAGGATTGCAATTAGTGATCATGAAAGGATAGAACTTTTAAAAATAACAAAGCAGCATGAAGTGAAAAATCCAACAGCTTCAAGATGATGCCAAAAGCAATGATATAAGATTAATAGGCATCAGTGAAGAGGCAGGAGTCAAAGTAAATAACATAGCCAAAATATTCACAAAAGAAATAGAAGAAAAATTCCCAAACATGGGAAAAGAATCTGATATACACATAAGTGAGGCATATAGAATGCATACAGTCACAATCAACATAAATCCACACTCAGACATATAATAATTAAGATATCAGACATGCAACATAAAAACAGAATACTAAAAGCTGTCAGAGAAAAGACACAACTCACCTATCAAGGAAAGCCCATTAGAATCATGGCAGACTTTTGAGCACAAACCCTCAAGTCAAGAAGAGCTTGGAGTGAGGTATTTCAAGCCATGAAAGAAAACAACTTTCAACCCAGACTGATGCACCCAGAAACTGTCTTTCAAATTTAATGGAGAAACAAGATACTTCCATGACAAAGAACAACTGAAGAAATTCACGTCCACCAAACCAACCCTAGAAAGAGTACTGAAAGACATACTAGACAGAGATAAAAATGACCACAATCCCCAAAACAACAACAGAAAGAAATCACCAGGTAGGATAAGCAATTAAATAAGGGGAAAAGCAGAAAACAAACAACTGGAATATAACATGGCAAAGTTGAGCCAGTACATATTAGTTATATCCATAAATGTAAATGGCCTCAATTCACCTATCAAAAGAAAAAGGGAGGCAGAATGGATCAAGAAACATGATCCCACAATATTCTGTATACAAGAAACACATCTGACCCAAAAGGAAACTCATAGATTAAAAGTCAAAGAATGAAAAACAGTATTCCATCAAACAGGAATCCAGAAAAAAGCAGGGATAACTATTTTATTTGCAGACAATGTTAACTTCAAACTGAAAATGATTAAAAGAGGTAAAGAAGGTCACTACATACTCATTAGTGGAAAAATTCAAGGGAAGAACTGTTATAAATATATATGCACCAAATACAGGACTACCCAACTATATATAAGACAATACTAATGGATATAAAAAACCAAATACACAAGAACACAATTATAATAGGGGATATTAACAGCCCATTGTCACAAAAAGATAGATCAACTAGGCAAAAATTCAGCAAAGAAATAACAGAACTGAATCATACCTGTGAGCAATTGGACTTAGTAGATGTTTACAGAGTGTTCCACACCACATCAGAATACACATTATTCTCAGCAGTGCATGGGACATTCTCCAAAATAGACCATATATTATCACATAAAACATTCTTAAGTAAATGCAAAGGTATTGAAATCATTCCATGCATAATATCTGGCCATGGAAATTAAATAACAACCTTTTGAACAACTAGTGGGCTACAGATGAAATTAAAGAAGAAATAAAACAATACCTATAATTCAATGAAAACACAGAAACAACATACTGTAGTCCATGGGATATAATGAAAGTGGTCTTAAGAGGGAAATATATAGCAATAAATTATCATATCAAGAAAACAGAATGAGCACAAATAAAAAAGCTAATGCTCCATTTCAAGCTTCTAGAAAAAGAAAAGCAAGCTAAACAAAAAGCTCATAGAAGAGAGGAAATTGTAAAGATTAGAGCAGAAATCAATGCAATTAAAACTAAAAAAAAAATACAAAGAATTAATGAATCAAAAAGCTGGGTTTTTTTTGAGAGGATAAACAAAATTGACAAACCTCTAGCTAACCTTATCAAGAGAAAGAAAAAAAATCCAAATTCACACAATAAGAAATGAAAAGGGGGAAATTACTACAGATCCCATGGAAATTCAAAACATCATGAATACCTACTTTGAAAATCTCTACTTACATAGAATGGAAAACACTGAGGAAGTGGACAGATTTCTAGAAACATATGAACTACCAAAGCTCAACTAAGAAGATATAGTAATGTTCAATAACCAAAAATCAGCTATGGATATTGAAAATGTAATTGAAAACTTACCAAAAAGAAAAGCCCAGGTCCTGATGGATTCACAGCTGAATTCTACAAGAAATTTAGAGAAGATTTGATGCCAATACTCCTTAAACTCTTTGATGAAACTGAGAAGAAAACAATCCTCCCTGAATCATTCCTGGAGGCAAGTATTACTCTGATAACAAAATCAAACAAAGATCCAACCAAAAAGGAGAACTATAGACCAGCCTCACTAATGAATAATGATGCAAAGATTCTCAATAAAATACTGGCAAATGGAACGCAGCAAATCATCAAGAAGATTACACATCATGACCAAGTGGGGTTCATTCCAGGAATGTAGGGATGGTTTAACATACACAGATCAATAAATGTAATGCACCACATCAACAGAGCCAAAAAAAAACCCACACAGACATCTCAATAGACACAGAAAAAGCTTTTGACAAAGTCAAACACACATTCATGATAAAAACCCTTCAGAAACTCAGAATACACGGTGTCTACCTCAACCTTATAAAGGCCATCTATGACCAACAGCCAACATTATACTAAATGGACAAAAGGTGAAAACTTTCACTTTAAAATCAGGAACAGGACAAGGATGCTCACTATCACCATTCCTTTTCAATAAAGTTCTGGAAACACTAGCTAGGGCAATCAGACAAGAGAGAGAAATAAAATGAAGAAAAATAGGAAAAGAAAAATTTAAACTGTCACTATTTGCAGATGACATGATACTCTATATAGAAGACCCAAAAAACTCCATTAAAAGACTATGAGAGATAATAAACAAGTTCAGCAGTGTAGCTGGATGTGAAGTCAATGCTCAAAACTCAATAGCATTCATAAACAAAAAACTCACAGAGAAAGCAATTATGGAAATATTGCCCTTTATAATAACACCAAAAAAATGAAATACTTAGGAATCAACCTAAATAAAAGTATAAAAACCTATACGCTGAAAAATATACTACACTGAAAAAGAAGATTGAAGAAGATAATAGAAAATGGAAGGATATTCCTTGCTCTTGGCTAAGAAGAACCAACATTGTGAAAATGGCCATACTCCCAAAACTGTTATACAGATTTAACATAATCCCAATCAAAATACCATTGATATACCTCACATATCTAAAGAAAACACTCCTAAAATTCATCTGGAAACAGAAGAAACCTAGAACACCAAAGGCAATTCTGGGCAACAAAGGCAAGGCAGGAGGCATCTCAATTACTGGCGTGTAACTATACTACAAAGATAGTGATAAAATCAACATGGTACTGTCAAACAATAGACCTGAGGATCAATGGAACAGATTAGAAGATGCAAACACAACTACAAAGACACTCAGCCACATGATATTTGACAAAGGGGCTAAATATGTCCACTGGAAGAAGGACAACCTCTTTAATAAATGGTGTTGGAAAAATTGGCTCTCCACATGCCGAAGACTGAAACTAGACCCATGCGTATCACCATGCATGAAACTAAAGTCTAAATGGATCAAAGACCTAAATATTAAAACAGAATCACTAAATCTACTGCAAGACAAGGTAGGTAGAAGTCGTGGAGACAAAGGAGTAGGCAGAGAATTTATGAACAAAATGCAAACTGCATGGGAAAAACTTCAAAGAATCAACAACTGGGATCTCTTATTATTGAAAAGTTTCTGCACTTCAAAGGAAATCACTAACATAGTGAAAAGAAAACCCACAGAGTGGGAAAGAATTTTAGCCAGGAACCCCTCAGACAAAGGACTTGTGTCCAGAACATTTAAAGAATTGAAAAACATCAAGCCCCCAAAGTTAAAAGACCCTCTCCAAAAATGGGCATCTGAGATAAACACACAGTTCTCAGAGAAAGATATACAAAATGGCAAACAAATACATGAAGAAATGTTCACCATCACTGGTCATTTGAGAAATGCAAATCAAAGCAATAGCTGCCATCAAGATATCAACTGATAACAAATGCTGGTGAGCTTCAGGGAAAAAGGAACACTGCTCCACTGTTCTTGGGAATGTAGACTGGTGCAACCACTATGGAAATCCATATGGAGAATTCTCAGAAGACTAGGATTGGAAGTTCCATTCCAGCTATTCTCCTCCTAGGTATCTCCCAGAAGAACTGAAATGTTCATATCACAGTGATATATGTGCACCCCTTGTTCATAGCAGCACAATTTTTAACAGTTTAATCTTGGAAACTACCAAGCTGCCCATCAATGACAGAGTGGATGAAAAAGATGTGGTATTTTTACACAGTGGAATATTACTCAGCTATGAAAAAGGGTGGTCTTGAGGCCTTCATAAGTAAATGGAGACAACTTGAGACTATCCTCATTAGTGAAATAAATAAGAATCATATGTATAAATAACACATTGTGTCTCTAGTGTAAAAAGTGATAAGAACTATAAGAGTAATAAAACCCAAAATGTGTAATCACTATTGAAAAAAAGGAAAAGAAAGGGCTCTAAGGGATATAACTGCATGTATGTTTGTGTGTGTAAAATGGATGATCATATTGCTGAATCTTTGTTGGATCTTTGAGAAGAACTGTCTGCAGTCTTACTGTTTGAATGTCTACTATGTATACATTAATTTTGTAACTTAACAACTACATCCATGATGACAATATGTAATTTATCAATTAGTGATTTCTTAGTGTTTTTTTCTTTTTTCCTTTTTTCTTTTAGAATTCTGTATTGTTGCTACCCTTTTCCTTTTGCTTTTTTTCTCTTTAAATAAATTTTTTTAAAAATGCATCATTGCTATTGTAAAAAAGAGAGGAAATAAGAAGTGCTATAAAACATATAACTGCATGAATATTTAAGTGTATAGGGTTGATAATCATACTTCTAAGTTCTTGATGGATTGTTGAACTGATCTGTTTGCAGTCTCACTGCTTGAATGTCTACTTTGTATGCTCTACTTTTGTAACTTGCACAACTATTTCTAAAAGGACAATATGTAATTTATCAACAAGTGATTTCTTACTGTTTATCCTTTTTTTGAAATTCTGTAATATTTCTACTTTTTTCTTTTTTTCTCTTTAAATAAAAAATTTAAAAAAACATTCTAGAAATAGAAAAGTGCAACATTATTCAGTTAAACATCATACTGTGGGCTGATTTTGCTCAATGCATTTCTAATTTTACCCAGGCCAAGGTTAAAATTTCTGAAAGTAGAGGTTAGCAACAGGACAAACAGATATAACTAAAACATTTCATTCCACTCCTATTAGATACTGTCATCTCAGTCAAAAAGAGTTGATTTAAATATACATTTTATTTTTCTTCTTTTTCCTTTGTTTTGCTTTCCTCTCAATCAATCAAAGGAGTCCACAGTCTCATGACTGAATGCCATCATGCTTTTCTCTCATTTCTAACCCTTTCAGAACTGGTTTTATTTTAAGCTTTGATTGCTTCAATAAAGTTACTTCCTGGGAAGACAAGATGGCCGGTCAGTGAGTAACAAAATACAAGTCTCCTGGGAGAAACAACTCACACACCAGAATAAAACACGCTGGAGAGACCCAGACAGAGGGAGATGGATCCTCTTGACACAGGAAGAAATTAAAACATAAAAAAGCTCATCAAATACTTATGGACTACAACTGAAACAGCTGAAAATTATGGGACACAGTGTTTTTACAATGACCCTCCAAGTGTGCACCAGCTTGAAACCCTGCCAGCCGGCAGAGCCACCCAAACTTGTTCCCTCCACCACACACAGGATGCACAGCAGCACTGAACTTGGAGGTTGGTGAGCCCAACGGAGAGTGGAGCCAGCGAAGGGACCTTCATTAATCCATGGTCAGTGCTGGGAATGAGACCCCCCACACACGGGAAAGGCATGATGAAATGGGTGACATGTTGGAATCGGGCAGGAGGAACCTGAAGTGGGGGACAGTGACTTCAGTTGGTTGCTCCCTCCCCAGAGCAGATTTGTGGGATTTGCTTGGACTGGGCCACACCCCTGGCCAGGACCCAATGAGCCATCCCAAATCAATTCCCTGCACCTAGCACGCACTAACTGGGTGAAAGGCCCCTGAAGTTTGGTTAGCCTGGTGGGGAGGGGCAGGCAAGAAAGGGCAGAGTTCCCTCGCCAATGTACTTCGGAGGAACTGTGGCCAACAGGGAAGGGGGCTGGGACCTACACTGTAACCTGTGTGGAGGAAGCCAAGGCCATGACAGGAGAGAGAGGCAGGAGGAGGCCCTCAACCCATAACCCTGAGAACACTGAACCAGGAGAAGGAAAAACAAGGGTAACTGAGGGTGGCAAACACACAACATCAGACATGGTTTCCATGGACACTAAGAGATATCTTTGGGACCTTGTAGACGAGCTCAAAACTGAAATATTAAATCAGGTAAAGCAAGATATGAGTAGAGTGATAAAAGAAATGCTCTCAGGGAGCATCTCTCAGGATGATACAGACAGAAGAAGGGAGGAACACAAAAAAGGAGAGAAACATTAGATAAAGAATAAAAAGAAAATATAGAATACATGAAACAGATTCAAAGAGACTATCAGGAAATTAAAAACTCCATTGAAAGCTGGCAAAACTCCTTAAAAGAAACTAAGGATAGAATATCAAACATTGAAGACAAGTTGGCAGTGTGTGATGATGAAAGGAAAGATCTCTTAAAAATAACAAGGAAACAGGCAGTAACAATACAAAGGCTAGAAGATGACAAGAGAATCTACAATTTAAGAATAAGAAATGTGAATGAAGAAGCAGGATTACATACAGGTGAATTACAAAGGCTATTCATGGAAATAATTAAGGAAAACTTCCCAAGCATGGGAAAAGAAAATGACATTCAGTTGTGTGAGGCATACAGAACCCCAGCCACCTACAACCAAAACAGATCTACACCCAGACATATAATAATCAAGATATGAGAAATTCAATATAAAAACAGAATATTAAAAGCTGTCAGAGAAAAAAAACAGATTACCTATAAAGGTAAGCCCATCAGAATCATGGCTGACTTCTCCACACAGACCATCAGATCAAGAGGAGCTTGGAATGAAGTATTCAAAGCCCTGAAAGAGAATAACCTCCAGCCCAGATTGATGTACCCTGCAAAACTGTCACTAGAAATTGATGGAGAAACAAGATGCTTCCATGACAAAAAGGAACTGGGCAAGTTTGTGACCACCAATCCAACTCTGCAGAGAGTGCTGAAGGACATTCTAGAGAGAGAAAAAAATACCAGGATTTTAGGAACAGTGGCAGAAAGGCCTCAATGAGTGGGGCAGGCAGTAGAATGAAGGAGAAAAGTAGACAAACAAAGGCAGAAAAATAGCATAGCAGAAATGAGGCAGAGAAGGATAACTAGAAACTCTAACTTAGATGGACTTGATATGCTATATTGAAAATAGTGCACCAGGATTTTTAACCCTCATTACTCACACTACTCTGCTTAGATGTATTGTATTCTGTTCCAGTCATTCTACCTGTACTAGATTTGAGGGCACAGACAGTAATCCTGAAAATAACAGGAAATAGTATGGTAATCATCCTTCATTTCTTATTAACTTAATCTAAAGCTCTGTAAAACCTATCCTGTTTTACCATGATTGATCGTAATCGAATCTGGTTTGTTGGATCACGGTTTTGTATTGATAGATTCTATTCAAAGCTGTTATGATTGATAGTATCAAGTCTGAAAGTATATACAACTGCACTTAAGATGACAAGATCCACTAAAATATCCACTCTGGTTTGATTATTACCTGCCTTTGAAGTTTTATACTGTCTACAATGATTTATTTTTACTACTATTATTATTTACTGCTATACTCAATTATACTGCTATATTCAATTATGCCTGATGATATAGACATTCTATTGAAGATAATAAGAAACAACACAGTAATCATTGTAGATCACCTTGTACTATGGTTTTATATGATTTTTTGGTTTCATGTTTTTATAGGAATTTGTTTTGTTTTGTCTTGCTAAGTTTTGTTTTTCCCTCTAATACATAAAGTATAGAAATACTTACAGAGATTCATGCATGCATAGCTGTTTACACTCTCTCTGTTTGACTATCTACTTTGTATGCTTTAATATTGTAACTTGAGCAACTATTTCTAAGAGGACAATATGTAATTTATCAACTAGTGATTTCTTACTTTTTATCTTTTTTTAAATTCTGTATTATCTCTCCCCTTTACATGTTTTTTTCTCTTTAAATAAAAAAATAAAATAAGATAAAAAAATAAAGTTACTTCCTGATCTTAAATGGAAACTAGAAAAGCAGCTCACTTATGAGCATGTTCTTCAGATGTTTTAAATCTTCCTGATAACCTATCTGCTCATATCTCACAGGTCAGTATGAAATCATATCATCACACTTACCTTGTGATAAATGTTTACTCCAGGGCACAGCATGTTACAGTAAAAGATCAGAGTTCTGCCTATAATTAAATAGCAACGTCACAGCCTTGGAGAATGTTGTTGTTTAGATATGAATTTTCTTTTTTTAATTTTTTATTTAAAGGGATAAAACAGAAAAAGGAGAGAAATATTACAGAATTTCAAAAAAAATAAACAGTAAGAAATCACTAGCTGATAAATTACATATTACTCTTTTAGAAATGGTTGTTCAAGTTACAAAACTAAAGCTCACAAAATGGACACTCAAGCAGTGAGACTGCAAACTGATCTGTTCAACAATCAAACAAGAACTAAGAAATATGGGTAACAATCCTGCACACATAAATATACATGCAGTTTTACCTTTTATAGCACTTCCTATTTTCTTTTTTTTACAATAGCAATTATACATTTTTTATTTAAAGAGAAAAAAACAGGAAAAAGGTAGAAATATTACAGAATTTCAAGAAAGGAAGATAAGCAGTAAGAAATCACTAGTTGATATGGTTCTTTTAGAAATAGTTATTCAAGTTACAGAATTAAAACACACAAAGTGGACACTAAAGCATTGAGAATGCAAACAGATCTGTTCAACAATAAGAACCTAGAAATATGGTCATCTATCCCACACATCTAAACATATATGCAGCTATATCTTTTATAGCACTTCCTATTTCCTCTGTTTTTACAATAACAATTATACATTTTTAAAATTTTATTTAAAGGGAATAAAAAAACAAAACAGAAAAAAGGGTAGCAACAATACAGAATTCTAAAAGAAAGAAAAAGGAGAATGAGAAAAAGCCCCACTAAGAAATCAGTAATTTATAAATTACATACTGTCATCCTGGATGTAGTTGTTCAAGTTACAAAGTTAAGGGGTACATAGTAAATATTCAAACAGTCAGACTACAAACAGTTTTGCTCAAAGATCCAACAAAGATTCAGCAATATGGTCATCTATTTTACACACTCAAACTTACATGCAGTTATATCCCTTAGAGTACTTTCTTTTCCTCTCTTTTTACAATAGCAATTACACCTTTGGTTTTATTACACCTTTAGTTCTTATTTACTTTTTACACTACAGACACAATATATTTATAAATATGGTTCTTATTTGGATATGAATTTTCTTCCAAAATCTTATGTGTTGAACATTCAGTCACCAATGCTCCTGTGGCTACAGTAGAGACCTTGGGAGGGAAACAAACCATCGTGAGTATGATCTAATCAATGGAATAATTGAATGGATTGATAGTTTGTTCAGCAACTGGACAATAGTGGGAGCATTAGGAAATAGGCCCTGGATGGAGGATGCAGGTTCCTGGGGGAGACCCTAGCATCTTCCTCCCTCTCTCTTTTTTTTCTGGCTGCTATGAGGTGAGCCAATTTGCTCTGCCCCACTTCCACCATGATGGATTTCCTCAGCGTGGTCCCTGAAGCTGCCAGATTAAGCTGCTGCAAGCTGAAAACTTTGAACCATAAACCAAAATAAAATTTCTCCTTTTATGTTATTTATCGCAGGTATTTTGTCACAGTGACCAAATAGTGTACTATTCTCTATTACAGTGAATAAATGTCCACAATAACATGGGAATATATAGCTTTGATGGAGTAAAAAAGAGAAAACAGATAATAAAGCTTTAGTGGACTAAAAAATTAGTTTCTATGTAGATGACTCTGCATTCTGCACACACATATGTGCATATTCCAGCATGGGTGAAAGTTAAGCGGTCGTCACTTCTGTATTGCCAATTAACTTTGATTCACTTTCAAGTGAAGATTTTTTTTCCAAAATATTCAAAATAAGATAAAACTTTTAATTGATCTTTCTACTTCAAATATTTCTCTGTGATGCATTATTTTCAGTTGCTTAATAGAATTAAATAATTTTAATTCTGGATGTATTTTAGACATCATCTAATTCATAAGCTTGATGTAGCGGAAAAAATAAACTCAAAGGATGCGCTGATATAGCTAGAATAAAACTGCCCATTTTCATATTTGTGAGAGAAAGCTGGTAATATTTACTTAACCAAGTGATGACTATTCTTGTACAGTCTAAGACTGTTTAGATACTAGATGTCTATGAGTTAAAATTGATCAATAAGAAATTATTTCTTCAATTAGCCCTTATCTTTTCTCATCTAACTGATGTGTAGCCAACCTATTTTACAGTGGTACCCAGCACCTAATGTTAATAACATCATGCTTCATCAATGATAGCAGCTTAAAATCTGTACCTAATAAAATCTCCACAATTGTTATGTTAAATGTCTTATATGTTTCTTTACCACATAAATAAACATTTTCCAGAAGCTCTCTATTATAACTAGGTTTTCTTTTCAATATCATTGTACATGGGATGTTGATATGAACTCAGCCAAATCACATCACTTGTGGGTTCTAAGGTGGTTTTGGTTTGGTTTGGTTTGGTTTGGTTTTGTGTACCACCAAATAATTCTGTTCTCTGTGGATACTGGCTGGAGTCTGACAATTCCATTTATTTCTGACTCTGTCAACATAGACTCTGTCCCAGATGCTACAAGTTAAGAGGGTTTTCTGTCCTGTCTGCACTAGTGGAAGGACAGAAATTTCACACAGAAAAGGTTTTTGGTTTTTTTTTTTTAACTAAATCCTTGTTATCAGAGATAGCAGCTCATCAGCCCAGGAAGACACCAGAAGGTAAGACAGAGGAGTCTGTGACTAGAGTTCCTCTGATAAGCTCACCTTTTCACAGTTTTCTGCCTTTTGGACTTCTGGTACTGATCTTCTGTGTTCTGCCACTATGCTAAGAATCATGGCTATACTAGTCTCAGTTACTGTAGCACACAATGCCCAAAACAATATCAACTTATAAAGTGAAAATATTGACTTTAGCTCTACATTTTAGAAGTTCCAGTCCATGGTTGGTTGGCCAGTTGGTTTCAGGACTGGGATGAGACAGCACATCTTGGTGGAGAGTTCACTGTGGAACAAAGTCACTCAGCAGGTGATGGAGAAGTGAGAGAGGAAGAGGCTCCAAGCTACTTTTTTGAGAGAAATACCTTCTTAAGGGCTGGGAATTTAGCTCAGTGGTGAAAGCACCTGCCTGGCAAGCATGAGGTCATGATTTCAATCCCTGGTACCAATTTCCTAATGGGGTTGCTTTTCTCCTTTATGATAAGAATGTCATTTGTTACTAATCTTGCTTGTTTTATCTTGTTAACCACTATTTAAGTGAAAGTGTTCTAACTATGAACTTACAGGGGTTGAAGAAATATAATTCCTCCTCTTCATTGCCAACACTAATCTAGGAATTGAGTTTTGTTTAGTATTTTAATGTTTCCGAAAAAAGGAAGAGACAAGTTGAGACTATCCTTATTAGTGAAATAAATAAGAATCATATATATAAATATCATATTGTGTCTCTAGTGTAAAAAGTAAATAAGAACTACAAGTGTAATAAAACCAAAATGTGTAATTGCTATTGTAAAAAAGAGGAAAAGAAAGTGCTCTAAGGGATATAACTGCATGTAAGTTTGAGGGTGTAAAATAGATGACCATATTGCTGAATCTTTGTTGCATCTTTGAGCAAAACTGTTGGTAGTCTGACTGTTTGGATATTTACTATGTACCCTTTAACTTTGTAACTTGAACAACTACATCCAGGATGACAGTATGTAATTTATAAATTACTGATTTCTTAGTGGGGCTTTTTCTCATTTTCCTTTTTCTTTTTCTTTTAGAATTCTGTATTATTACTACCTTTTTTCTGTTTTGCTTTTTTCTTCTCTTTAAATAAAATTTTAAAAATGTATAATTGCTATTGTAAAAAAAAGAGGAAACAAGAAATGCTATAAAAGATATAGCTGCATGTATGTTTAGGTGTGTGGGATTAATAACCATATTTCTAGGTTCTTGTTGGATTGTTGAACAGATCTGTTTGCATACTCACTGCTTGAGTGTCCACTTTGTGTGCTTTAATTCTGTAACTTGAATAACTATTTCTAAAAGAACAATATGTAATTTATCAACTAGTGATTTCTTACTGTTTATCTTCCTTTCTTGAAATTCTGTAATATTTCTAACTTTTTCCTGGTTTTTTTTCTCTTTAAATAAAAAAAAACTACAAAAAAAGGAAGCCCACTGAAGGTGCTTAGCTGACATGGGTACAGTACAGATAATGCATCTTTTTTCTCTAATTTTTTAACTAACTGTTGCTTACTGAAAAAGGGAAAGAAATTTCTTCACTAATTCAGTAGCATTTGCCTGCTGTAAAGTACAGGCAATCAAAATCCATGTTGTAGCCAATGCAGTATTAATACTATTATCATATTGCAAAGCAAGGTTTTTACACCTCCTCCAACAAACACAGCACATTTACCAGGACTTGACTTCTATAATCCTTGCTTTAAAAATTCTAATTCTGCTGAGAGTTGTCTTGCTCTTGACATTCATTTTTTATTATAGATGATGTAATAAGTTTCATCTTAATTACTTCCTGGGATTACTACTGATATTCTCCAGTGAGAAAATCCCATAGTGGAAAATTCAGTCTTTATAAATTCTTCTGAATTTCCCATTGATGACAATAGATGCAATGCTTCCAGGAGCATTTTTTATTCATGAGCAGTTAGGTACATGGACAAGAAAAGTGTGTGTGTGTGTGTGTGTGTGTGTGTGTGTGTGTTTAGTAAAACCCCAATGTAAAGTGTCAGCTCTATAGGTTTGTAATTCTGAACAGGAAGAGAATTTTTTGAGGGGTGTTTTTAGGAAATGGGAAAAAAGAAATTATAACATATATTTTATAACATATTTTTGCATTAAAAGAACATACATATTAATATAGGTGCATATATGTGTATACCATACAGTGTTCATATTACCAGTTGAAACCAACATATGCAATCATATTTGTATGCATGTACATACAGAATTTATATAGACAACTCATATAATCACTTCTTAATTACCTAAAAGAGAAACATTTTTTCATCCATCATAGAGGTATGAAGATGATAAATTAGATACTAAGTGACAAATGTCTTTAAGATATTCCAAAGTATAACTGTGTGCTATAATGTAAAATATTAAAGTGTAACTTTCTTTTTCCTTATAAATAAATGACATAAATAAATGATAAAGTATTGATGAAACAAGGCCAGATAATGTTAAATGCTAGAAGTTAAGCCTTGTCTTAGACTTTTCTAATCTATGTTTGCATTCTGCAAAACCACATTTTTCAAGTTATAAGGAAATTTAGGAATCACAATAAAATTTTATTCACTTCTTGTTTTGTGTATTATGTTCCTAGTTATTCAAAGATGAGTACAATCATAATGTGTGCTATTTAGATGTAATACCTTTTTTTCTAGTACTAGAGATCAAATCCAGGGGTGATCTACCACTGAGCTCCATTCCCAGCCCCCTTTTTATGCTTTTATTTTGAAACAGAGACTTCTTAAATTGTCCCTGTGGGACTTGAATTCATGACCCTCATGTCTCCGCTTCCCCAGTGCACTTTTAGCTTTAAATATTGAGACTATTATACACAGAAGTGCATGGCTTTTTTAGCCAGAAATGAATTCCATAAAGTAAATATTTAAATAAGTGCCCTTTTCTTAATTTTCTTATGGTTCCTCTCTGGTGACCCTAAAATAAATGGAAACATATGGGGAAAAAACATGCATTAACTATTTCTTTCTCAAGGCAAATGACAAATTTCTCAAGGCAAATGACAAATTAGAGGAAAATGACAAATCATTATTTGAATTCTTCTAGTAAATCTCCATTTAATACTTTACATCAGTGGAGGTTATTTGGTTCAATCTATCTCCTAATTTTTAGAAATAAGGAAATTAAGCCCTCTACAAAAAATTATTAAGAGAATTAAGACTAGAACAAACAATTTGGGAGTTTCCTTAGTGTGTCCTTTCTGAAATTCTTCATGTAAAATTACTCTAGTTAATCCTAGTGATAATTCCATGATATATATCCTCTTTTACTGTGACGAAGCTACAGAAAGTACGTAAGTGATGCATAATGACAAATATAATGACAAATAATGCAAATCTCATGAAGAGTGAACTTTGCAAATGGACTCAGGGTGCTAAACATTTTATTACTAACAATATACTTTAACTTTGTTAATGTATAGTGCATAATGCAACAATCAAGGTATCCAAGTTGCTGATCTCCATTCTGTTGTGGTTTCCCCATATAGCCAATAGATAATGATGTTTTATAACTCATACTTTGGTGGCAAGTACAGGACAGTTCATGATGAATGTTCAATTCCCTGTCTCAACAATCAATAGAACATTAGGAGAAAATTAATGCTTGTAAATTAGGCCAAATATTTATGGTATTAAAATGTGGTAACCAGAGTCTGGAATCTGGGTTTCTTCATCATAATACGATGTGGTCAAAAACAAAACATGCTGCTCTGAAATCCATCAACAAACTTCATTAACTTTACATTTTGAAATTTTCATTAATTATAGACAAACATACAAATATGAAGTACAAATTGAATATTTTATTAAAGTTTTATAACTTGGAGTTCTAAGAAAGAGAAGTGGAAGGTTGCCTCAGAATGTGTTACTTCTTTAAGGTCCAAATGAGAATATCTTTGCATGTAAGGATTTGATTCTTTTGAAAGTTGACTTAAAAAAATTAAGTGCTGTTTTTTCTAATGTGAGTAATGAGTTTATGTTAAGCCATTCATTCCATTTTAACTCATTTACAAAATATACATCTGAAATTTGTAAGGTGATGACATGGAAATCCCATTTAACTTTCTGATTAAAGAATATCATTTCCTAGCTGTGGCTTTAAATGGATTTTTGATATATGGTAGACCATCTGTGCATCACAAATTGAATAAATAAATAAATAATATACACGCATATACTAAAAATTGGGACTAGTGACAAATGGTATTTTTCTTTCAACAAGTTAAAATAATTTCCTTTTGAAATATTTCTAGACAACTAAAACAATACACAATAAATTATGCTACTATATTAATTTTGTGTAAAAGATAATATATATATATATACATGCATTAGACAAATAAATATCTAAGAAACTAAAGATGAGATGTAAAAATATCAGGGCCAACTGAAAGAAAATGAGGTGGGGAAGATAATGCAAAGTGACTGCATTTTTTTCTGCGTACTTACTGATTTCTGTTTGTTTTATTAGATAAAATGAATCATTCTCTGGATTGGATTTGAGAAAATGCTTAATTTTACTGATGTGACAGAATTTATTCTTTTTGTAATGCTCAGACCATTGACTAACCAAATGCGCCACCATCTTGTTCTGTATGCGCCATTTTAAAATTAAGTTTCTGTTTCCTACTTAAGTTTCTGTTTCATAAGATAAGTTTCCTTTTCCCTGAACTGACACTTTGCTTGCCACCCTCAATAACCAACCAACTTTCTCCCCGTGTTCTTATCACCCCGAATTCATCAATCATTGCTAGTCTCGTCCTCCCCATACCCACTATAAAGGTAACCACCCTTAGTTGTTAGGCACGCAGTCTCGAGATCCATCAACAGAGACTGCGTCGCCAGGCTTGGCAATAAAACTCCTTCACTCTTGATTGATTGGCTTTCATTTCTAAATCATCATTGCACCATTACATTTGGGGGTCTGTCCGGGATGGAGGCTTAGCCCCCACCGACCCAAATTGGACTATTTTGATCATCCGGACCCCTTCAATAGTGAGTAAATTTTGTTTCTTCTGGAGGGTTTTGAAGGCGCGCCATACCTAGGTTCTATTTGGAGAGGGGACGCCCTCGATTTGCAGAGGGGACGCCCTCAATTTGGGAGTTGGATCAGGTGTGTAAGGCCAGAACAATCGGTTTGGGCTGACAGCCCACTTTGCTTTGTATTTGTGTTCTGCCTCGCCACCCTGACCCGCTCCATTTGTTTTTGAGCCCTCTGGTTGAACTAAATCTTGTAACCAAAAACTTGCAGTTGAGTGAGGAGTTTTTCTTTTGACTGCAGTCTGTCGTTTGTGTCATTTGTGTCTGTTGTGTCTGTTGTCTGATGTTATTTGTCAGTTATCATTAAGTCTCTGTTCCTTAACCTTTGCCTTTAGGAAAATCATGGGGCAGACTGGCACCAAGGAGCCACCTACCCCCTTGGCCCTGGTTCTTAACCATTTCAAGGAGTTCAAAAGACATGCTGCTGGCTATCGGGAAAATGTATATAAAGGGAGATTAATGATTTTTGTCATGCAGGAATGACCAGCAGTGACCTTCCACTTCCTCCTCCCCTCTACCCAGTCCAATCCATACATGCGGCTGCCCCTGAACAGAACCCAACTGAGAGCCCCTTCTGAAGCTGTTTCCCTCTGCCCCCTGTGAGAGGTACCAGTGTAAGGTGGAGGCTCTAGGTTTGTTTGCACCCCTTTTTCCACCTCTGATCTCTACAATTGGAAAAGCCAAAACCCTCCTTTCTCTAAGGACCCCGATAGTCTGATAAATTTCCTAGAGTCTGTTTTTTTTTCCACTCATCGTCCCACTTGGGACGACTGCCAGCAGATACTCTGAGTCCTTTTCACTGCAGAGGAACATTTATGTGTCCTCACCCTGGGTGAAAAGGGCATCCGAGATCCAGATGGCATTCCTATGGCTGACCTCCAGAGAATAGAGCATGTTTTTCCTTCCTCTTGCCCGGAATGGGATCCCAACACCGATAAAGGTAAGGAGGCTCTAAAACAATATCGCCAGAGGCTTCTAGATGCAATTCGAGTGGCTGCAAATAAAGCCTACTAATTTGTCAAGAGTAACTGAGGTAAGGCAATTGGCAGAGGAAATGGTTGCTAGTTTGGCCTGCCCAGGCCACAAAGTAACTCACCATGAATTTCTTTGATTCCCTGAATGCCCAGATCCACTTTTAGGGAGAGACCTGCTCCATAAGTTAAAGGTGCAAATTGACTTTCAGACTGATAAACCCGAATTGAAATTGGGCACAGAGTCACACGTAGGAAAGGCTATTCAGGTAATGGCCCTCTACCCAGAGGTGAAAGACATCTCTTAATAGAAGACAAAGACCCAGTCTCAATCAATAATGAGTTGCTAGCTCAATGGCAAAAAGCTTTTCCCAAGGTCTGGGCCAAAAATAATCCTCCTAGGCTGGCTGTAAACCAGGTACCTTTGGTTATAAAACTATTGCCACAGGCTACCCCCGTCAGACTGCAGAAATACCCCATCAGCCTCCCAGCCCAAAAAGGAATTAAGACTCACATTCAGAGACTAAAAGAAAATGGCATCTTGGTTCCTTGTGTTTCTCCCTGGAATACACCCTTGCTTCCATTACAGAAACCAGGCACACCAGACTATCGCCCAGTACAAGATCTACGGGAAGTCAACAGGTGAGTGGTGACCTTACATCCTACTGTTCCTAACCCTTACACCTTGCTGAGCCTACTTAATCCAGACTGCACTTGGTATTCAGTGCTGGATCTCAAAGACGCCTTCTTTACCTTGCCGATTGCTCTGCTGTTCAGACAGGAGCACCCAACCCCTTCTGAGGAGATTCATCTCCACCCGTCCATCGATCCCGGGGCATTGGTTCTGATTTGATGACACCATCGAGAGTCCCTTGAGCCCCGCTGGGAAGGACCTTTCTCTGTGGTACTCAGCACATCAACAGCGGTTAAGGTAGCTGGAAAGACTGCCTGGATCCACCACTCTCACGTAAAACAGGTCAATGCCACAGGAGAAAAATCCCGAGATAAATGGACTGTGCAACAGACTGGTAACTCCCTAAAGATAAAATTAACCAAGAGTAATGCTTAAGCCCTCCCACAATGAATCTTCTAGTTGTGGTTGTTTCCTTAGACCTGTTGTTACAAGCATGGGGAGAGTTTGGGCCACCGGGTGACCCTAGGGCGGCCCTAAGTGTAGCTTATGGAAAACCCTTGTGACTACAAAGGGAGCACCTTTGTCTCAGGTCAATTCTCTGGCTCATATACCCAGAGTGTGGACTGTGGAAACAAAATGGCCTACCTCCAAATCCAAAGAGGAATAACGGGGTCTTCTCAGAGTTGGATGTGTGCCAACAAGCCTAAAGTGAAATTTACTGCAAAAGCCCAATGCCCATGTACCACTTTCCAGGAAGCCATGCACTCAAGCTGTTACAAGAGTGCTCAGCTGGTGGCAAGACTTACTTTACAGACATCCTCAAATTTACTCACAGGGGTACCATGGGAGGGGATTGGGACATACAGCCATGCCTAGCCCAGGGAACCCTTGGACCCCTTGCCCTACCTGCAAACCTAACAGTAGCACAAAATGCTGATACCAGTTGTAAATTAAATATTCTCCTTAAAATACAGCCTGTCCATTTTGGAAAAGGGGTAACATGCATCCAGGGAGTGCCCTATAATTCTAAGACTTCAGTGGAGGTAGGGACACTCTCTTTTTGTAAAAGCCCAGGTAGCACAGTCACAAACTGAAACCAGTTTCCACACCCTTGCTTGGGTGAAAGAAAGGTATTTGTCTGTGGGGGAAATTTGGCCTACATCACCCTATCAGCTAACTGGTCAGGGGTTTGTGCATCAGCTGTACTACTACCAGACATAGATGCAATACCCGGTAATAAACCAGTCCCAGTCCCCAGCCTCGACTTTATCTCGAGTCGACTAAAGAGAGGCATCACATTAATTCCTCTAGTAGTTGGACTGGGACTCACAGGCACACTAGCTGGCTCAACTAGATTAGGCATATCTATCCACTCATATGTGAAGTTGTCAAATCAGTTGATAGACGATATTCAAGCTCTGTCTAGCACCATCCAGGATCTCCAGGGCCAAATAGATTCTTTAGCTGAAGTAGTTCTACAAAACAGGAGAGGCCTTAACTTACTTACTACAGACCAAGGAGACATTTGTTTAGCATTACAAGAGAGATGCTGTTTCTATGCAAACAAATCTGGTATTGTTAAAGATAAAATTAAAAATTTACAAGATGACCTAATCAAAAGAAACAATTATATGATAACCCCTTTTGGAGTGCTTGGAATGGCATTCTCCCTTACCTCCTTCCCTTGTTAGGGCCTTTGTGTATGCTCCTTTTAGTTGCCACTATAGGACCCTGTATCATAAATCGCTTACGCATCTTCATCACTGAGCAGATGCGGAGTACTCGGCTACTGGTCCTGAGGACTCAATATGAGCTCCTCCCTAAATGAGCCAAGGATTTGGCTCAAGTCACAACATCAGAGGGGAATGTAATGCTCAGACCATTGACTAACCAAATGCGCCACCATCTTGTTCTGTATGCGCCATTTTAAAATTAAGTTTCTGTTTCCTACTTAAGTTTCTGTTTCATAAGATAAGTTTCCTTTTCCC
>PVLA01013600.1:0-35877 GCA_004027455.1 Hydrochoerus hydrochaeris
TAAACCATTGGAACATAACATGGCAAAGCCGAGCCAGTACATATCAGTGATATCCATAAATGTAAATGGCCTCAATTGACCTATAAAAAGAAAGAGATTGGCAAAATGGATCAAGAAACAGGACCCCACAATATGCTGTATACAAGAAACACATCTGACAGAAAAGGAAAATCATAGATTAAAAGTCAAAGAATGGAAAGGTGTATTCCATGCAATACGAACCCAGGAAAAAAGCAGGGGTAACTATTCTATTTGCAGACAATGTGAACCTCAAAGCAAAATCATTAAAAGAGATAAAAAAGAACACTACTTACTCATTAGTGGAAAAATTCAAGAGGAAGAACTAACAAGTATAAATATATATGCATCAAATACAGCAGCTTCCGACTATATAAGGCAATTATAAATATATATGCACCAAATACAGGAGCACCCAACTATATAGAGGACATGAAAGACCAAATACACAAGAACACAATAATAACTGCGATCTTAACAGCCCATTGTCACAAAGAGATAGATCAAGTAGACAAAAAGTCAGCAAAGAAACAACAGAACTGAATCATACCTGTAAGCAATTGTACGTAGTAGATGTTTAAGGTGTGTTCTACCCAACCACATCAGAATACACATTCTTCTCAGCAGCGCATGGGACATTCTCCAAAGTAGACCATACATTATCCCATAAAATATTCTTAAGTAAATGCAAAAGTATTGAAATCATCCCATGCATAATATCTGACCATAGCACACTGAAATTGAAAATTGATGACTAAAGATATTGCAAAACCTGCATAAAGACATGCAAATTAAATAACAAACTTTTGAACAACCAGTGGGCCACAGATGAAACCAAAGAAGAAATAAAGCAATACCTAAAATTCAATGAAAACACAGAAGAAACAACATAGTGTAAGCTGTGGTGTGCAATGAAAATATATAGCAATAAACTGTCATATCAAGAAAACGGAATGAGCACAAATAAAAACCTAATGTTCTGTCTCCAGCTTCTAGAAAAAGAAGAGCAAGGTAAACCCAAAGCTCACAGAAGAGATGAAATTGTAAAGGTTAGAGCATAAATCAATACAATGGAAGCTAAAAAAAATACAAAGAATTAATGAATCAAAAAGCTGTTTTTTTCAGAGAATAAACAACATTGAAAAACCCTAACTAACCTTATCAAGAAAAAGAAAAAAATAACCCAAATTCACACAATAAGAACAAAAAACGGGGAAATTACTAAAGATCCCATGGAAATTCAAAAGATCATGAATACCTAATTTGAAAATCTCTACTCACATAGAGTGCAAAATGCAGAGGTAATGAGAGATTTCTAGAAACATATGAAGCATCAAAGCTCAACCAAGAATATACAGCAATTTTGAACAACTCAATATCAGCTATTGAAATTGAAAATATAGTTCAAAACTTACCAACCAAGAAAAGCCCAGGTCCTCATGGTTTCATAGCTGAATTCTTCAAGAAATTTAGAGAAGATTTGATGTCAACACTCCTTAAACTCTTCAATGAAATGGAGAAGAAAGTAATCCTCCCTAAATCATTGCTCGAGGCAAGTAGTATTCTGATAGCAAAACTAGAAAAAGACCCAATGAAAAATGAGAACTATAGGTCAATTTCACTAAAGAACATTTATGCAAAAATTCTCAATAAAATTCTGGTAAATAGAATGCAGCAAATCATCAAGAAGATTATAAATCATGACCAAGTGGGGTTCATTCCAGTAATGCAGGGATGGTTTAACATATGCAAATCAGTAAATGTAATAAACCACATCAACAGAGCCCAAAACAAAAACCACATGGTCATCTCAATAGAGGCAGAAAAAGCTTTAGAAAAAATCCAAATCATGTTCATGATAAAAACCCTTGACAACCTCGGAATACACAGTGTCTACCTCAACCTTATGAAGGCCATCTATGAAAAACCAGCAGCCAACATTATACTAAATGTACAAAAACTGAAAGCTTTCACTTTAAAATCAGGAATAAGACAAGGATATCCACTATCACCACTGCTTTTCAATGGAAACACTAGCCAGGGCAATCAAACAGGAGAGAAATAAAAGGAATAAAGATAGGAAAGGAAGAAGTTAAATTATCACTATTTGCAGATGACATGATACTCTATATAGAAGACTCCCAAAATTCCATTAAAAGACTAGTAGAGGTAATAAACAAGTTCAGCAGTGTAGCTGAATACAAAGTCAATGCTCAAAAATCAATAGCATTCCTGTACACACACACAAAAAAAAAACCTCACTGAGAGAGAATTTATGGAAATATCACCCTTCACAACAGCATCTAAAAGATGAAATATTTAGGAATCAACCTAACTAAAAATGTAAAATACCTATATGCTTAAAATTATACTATGCTAAAAAAGGACATTGAAGAAGATATGAGAAAATGGAAGGATATTCCTTGCTCTTGGTTAGGAAGAACCAACATTGTGAAAATGGCCATACTCCCAGAACTTTTATACAGATTCAATTCAATCCCAATCAAAATACCATTGACATACCTCATAGATCATGAGAAAGCTCTCCTAAAATTTATTTGGAAACAGAAGAAACCTAGAACAGCAAATGCAATTCTGGGCAAAAAAATCAAGGCAGGAGGCATCTCAATTCCTGAGAATTGAAACTGTACTATAAAGCTGCAGTGATAAAATCAGCATGGTACTGGCAAACAAATAGACCTGAGGATCAATGGAACAGATTAGAAGATGCAAGAACAACTACAAAGAGACTCAGCCACCTGATATTTGACAAAGGGGCTAAATATGTCCACTGGAAGAAGGATAGTCTCTTTAATAAATGGCGTTTCAAAAATTGGCTCTCCACATGCCGAAGACTGAAATTAGATCCAAGCCTATCACCGTGCACAAAACTAAAGTCTAAATGGATCAAAGACCTAAAGATTGAAGCAGAAACACTAAATCTCCTGGAAGACAAGATAGATATAAATCTGGGCGACATAGGGACAGGCAGAGAATTGATGAACAAAATGCAAAGTGCATGGGAAACACTTCAAAGAATCAACAACTGGGATCTCATGTAACTGAAAAGTTTCTGCACTTCAAAGGAAATCACCAACAGAGTGAAAAGAAAATTCACAGAGTGGGAAAGAATTTTAGCCAGCAAACCCTCAGACAAAGGACTTATATCCAGAATATACAAAGAATTGAAAAACATCAAGTCCCCCAAATTCAAAGACCCTCTCCAAAAATGGGAATCTGAAATGAACACACAGTTCTCAGAGGATAATATACAAATGGCAAATAAATACATGAAGAAATGTTCACCATCACTGGTCACTGGAGAACTGCAAATTAAAACATTGAGATTTCATCTCACTCTGGAAAGAATAGCTGCCATGGAGAAATCAACTCATAGCAAATGTGGGCGCAGCTGTGGGGAAAAAGGAACACTGCTCCACTCTTGGTGGGCATGTAGAGTGGTGAAACCACTATGGAAATCCTTATGAAGAATTATCAGAAGACTAGGACTGGAAGCCCCATTCAATCCAGCTATTCCCCTTCTGGGTATTTTCCCGGAAGAGCTGAAAAGTTCATATCACAGTGACCTATGTGCACCCATGGTCATAGCAGCACAATTTGTAATAGCTAAATCTTGGAACCAACCAAGATGCCCATCAACTGCAGAGTGGATAAAAAAGATGTGCTATTTTTATATAATGGAATATTACTCAGTTATTAAAAAGGATGCTGTTGAGGCCTTCATAGGTAAATGGAGACAACTTGAGACTATCCTCACTAGTGAAATAAATAAGAAATATATTTATAAATATCATATTGTGTCTTTAGTGTAAAAAGTAATAAGAACTGTAAGAGGAATAAAACCCATAGTGTGTAATTGGCATTGTAAAAAAGAGAGGAAAAGAAAGGTCTCTAAGAGATCTAATTGAATAGATGACCATATTGCTGAATCTTTGTTGTATCATTGAGCAGAACTGTTTGCATTCCCACTGTTTCTATATCTACTATGTATCCTTTAATTTTGTAACTTGAACAACTACATGCAAGATGACAATATGTAATTTATCAAGTAGTGATTTCTTAGTATTTTTTCTTTTTTCTTTTAGAATTCTGTATTGTTGCTAACCTTTTTTCTGCTTTGCTTTTTTCTCTTTAAATAAAATTTAAAAAAAATTTAATTGCTACTGTAAAAATGTGTAATTACTATTATAAAAAAGAGAGGAAACTGCATGTATATTTAAATGTGTAGTATTGATAACCATATTTCTAGGTTCTTGTTAGATTTTTGAACAGATCTGTTTGCAGTCTCACTGCTTGATTGTCTACTTTGTATGCTTTTATTTTGTAACTTTAACAACTATTTCTAAAAGGACAACATGTAATTTATCAACTATTGTTTTCTTACTGTTTATCTTTCTTTGAAATTTTATATTTCTACCCTTTTTCTGTTTTTTTCTCTTTAAATAAAAAAGATATTGTCATTGATTTTAAGGAAATTAATGTTGAGTAAATTTGACAGACATATAAGTATTACATTGTGGGCAATAATAGAAAAAAATAATGGAAATGAAACAGATGGTTCACAATAGAGAATAATTAACTCTTGTATGTGGATGTGGTGGGGGTAATAGTGTCAGATCAGGTTTTACAGAGGAAAAAATGACAGATATGAGTCTTGATAAGTGAGGTTCAATAGGAAAACAAATGGATGGTGAGGTGAAAAGGGAAGGAAAAAACAAACCTAGTGTAAACAGAGATATTAAAGAACCCTTGTGTATTAGAAGAATCATAAGTAGTCTGTCATAGTTTGTTGTAATTTTTATGAGGAATCAAGAAGAGCCAGATCCTGAAGAATCTTGTCTGGGTGATCTGATGATAAGTGTTCAACCTTAGGGTAAGCACAGCTATTAAAAGATTTTAAATAATCTATCACTACCATTCTAAAGTGCACTTTAGAAACTTAACTTTGAACACTTTTAAATTTATGAAGTTCTTACTTATAGTGAACTATTAACTTTCCCGCTAATTTTTTTTACCTCTTAATCCTCTCTTACGGGGAATCTTGCAAAAATCAGTCTGACAGCATTTTTCTATTCATATTTAATGATTGTAGTTGGGTTATAGTGGAGTTTGTTTTCTTAACTTTTTATCCTCACAGAATTGCCTGGCTGAAGGAAGAGAATCTGAGGTGTTTAGACACTGACTTGTGCCTTCTGTTTAAGGATTGCATGCAGGCTGAAAGGACATCTTGGCATTGGTGAAGGCTCCAATGTGAAGATTAGAAAGTTTCACAGCATATACTTGTGGTGAGTACAGTCTTCAGGAGACAGGCCTGAGCTGACAAGGAGCATTCCATTGCAGGCTACAGGTGAAATCTGGTGGGTCAATGAGATGTGACATTGGGTACTATATGCAAATGCACATTAAGGTAAAAGTCAAACTGTTTTGAAAAAGAGATCTTGAAGCATACTATTTTTAAAAAGATAGAAGTTCATTTGTTAAGCAAATTTTGTCTAGTCAAGAATGATATGGCTTCTCTGTTTGAAAAGATTGATCAGGGACACATGTTCCATCCATCTCATTACTGTTTTCTCCTAGATAATATTTTAGATAGCCTGGTCAGTACTGAGTTGGTGACATAGCTGTGCTCTGTCTTGCAGAAGGGAGAGAAAGGAGGAAGTACATCTAGCGCAAACAATTTCCTTTTAAGCAAGTAAGGCAGGAATTAAACATATATTTTATACTTTTCTTTCACTGGCAAGAATTTAATAACATTTGTGGTGATGTGTGCTAGGGAATTTTTAAATGTCTTTAGCTGACAAAGTTCTGTGTGTATTAAGAAGGGAAAAAAAGAATTCAAGGGAGACAACTAGCAACAATATAATCTCCCCCATACTAAATTTTATGTCCCATAAAATCAGTCAGTTCTATGTGTTTGTGTTATGATATATATATCTAGATATTTCCCTAAAGCCTTTTGTGTTCAGAGATGGGACTTCTGGAAGACAGTTGGACCATAGGGATGCGAAACTTATTGTGGATTAGTTTATAGACTGGCTGTAGGAGATGGACAACTGGGAGTGAAGTTTGGAAGGACCTATCTCCTTCCTTCCTGCCTTTATTTCTCTCCGCTTCTCACTGCAATGCCACAAACTCTTTCTCCTATGCCACACTCCTTCTCCATGCTGCCCTGCCTTGGAGCCAGCTGATTGTGAACTGAAACCTCTAAAAATTTATATAAAAATAAAACATTTTTCTTTATATTATACTATATTATGTCTCAGTAACAAGAGAAATAACTAAGAAACTTTTCAAACTCAAATTGAAATCAGTCCTGAATTTGCAGCAAAACATAACCAGTTCAAATACAGCCAAGGCATACCATAACCATTGCTTACAGCAAGCTGCTGAACAAATCTTTTTTTTTTTTTTGATATTGGGGATTGAACCAACAGCCACTCTCTTGCCAGGCAGGTGCTTGTGCCTGCTGAGTTAAATACCCAGCCCAAATCTTTTTTTTTTTTCATCTCAATTGAGAATAGTGTAAGATGGATTCTTCTTATGCTATACTGTTTAAAGTTGTTGGCTTATGTATAATGGATTGAGAAGAAAGATGCTTTACTCAGCAGAGGAACACACCATTTCCCATTTGGCAATTACTCTCCATATCCATTGTCAGAATTTATATTTTATTATACTTCAAAGAAAAATAGATTATCTGAGGGTTTCAAGTGAATATGACTTATTGCATGTGCAGAATTTCAGAGACACTACATTCTGACAAGCCATATTGTAAAGGAAAAAAAGTACCAGTACTATCCTTCTATATCATTACTAATGGGGGCAAATTCTGCCATGTCAGTGGCATAGGTGTTTTTCTTAGGTAAGGTCTGTGTACCAGCTGTGTCATGTAGCACAGTTATTTGTATCTGTATAATATCATGTTATTAAACTACATACATTGAGTTATGTGCAGCATAAGAAAAGACAGACTTTTTGTTTCTCTGCAAGAAAAAGATATGTCTCTAAATCCTTAATTGGGTAGTATGAGATGCCGACATTTTACCCAAACTTGACAACCAAATCAACATTATTGAAAATGGACTAAAGGCATTCCTGACAGCCTAAGGATTAATACCTTTAGAAGTTTCAGGATGGTTGCAGCACATAAGCAGACAAGATGTGTTGGTTTCCCAAGCATTTTGAGCCATGGTTTAAGTGATTTGCACAGCAAAATTAAACTGGTTCAAAGGTCTCAACTGACAATAATTGGCTCATAGTAAACTTTTCTTATTATATTATTACCTGTTCATTTTTATATTGATTCATGCATTGGTAAGAAAATGGAAGTTATTCATGCATGTTAACTAAAATAGAGATAAATTTTAATATCAGATATTTATGTCAGATATTTGAGTAAAATGGCAAAAATTATTATGAATAAAATGTCTGAATGAAGTAACCATGGAAGAGAGAGCTTGTACTCCACAAACATCTTTGTGTTTCCTATGACATCCGACTTTCTCTTGCAATTTGACTGGAACAACTTTACTATAATTCTGGTGAGTGGAAAGGGATCTAATGTAATGCATGTGCTGTTTCAGTGACTTTGAAGGTTCCATGCTTTATATGGAGTAGCTAAGACATAGAGTAGAGCTTTCAGAACAATATCATGATTTGAATGAATGGGAAGTAAACCATTGTAGTGGCCATGTTTATTGTGACTAATACGGAGGGCTTTTAAAACACTCAAAGACTAGGCAAATTTTTTGTATTATCAATTCACTTCATTAGAAAGCACATTAAAATATCTCCTGTCATAAATCTTGTACAAAGTCATCAAAAGTAAAGGTTAATTTACTTTAAAGGTTACAGAAAGCTATCAATTCCAAGATGTAAATTTGAGGAAAGAGCATAATACAGAAAAAGAATGAAATCTCATCTTTAGTATTGTAGCCTTTACTGTTCTTTACATAGTTTTACTCAGTGTTACATGATTCTAAATAATTCTGAAATTAGAAGGAATGCTCATCAAGAAGTTAATAATAGCATATTTAATGGTTTACAAATTTAGACAATGGCTTTCATGATAGTAAGTGAAGTTGAAGCAAAAGTTAGAGTTGCATTCCATTGCATGTAGAATTAGTAATGTATGTTGGGTACCTAAAATGATGTGTGAGGAACAAATGGCTTATATTTAAATTTCTTTTGTGCCTAGAAGTTGGTAGGAAGCTACATTTCAGACCAGGTGATATTCATTACCTTTTAGCAACTTGTCTTATTTTCACTATAAACTAGATTCTATGTGCAGAAAAGGGTTAATCAAATTTGTAGCAACAGATTATTTAGAACTGACTTATTTGAATTAGAAATTCTTATTAAAATATTCAACTATGTCACACTAAAAAATGTTATTTTTAACATAACCACCTCACAAGAAGTAATAAAATACTTGGCAATTTTAATCTTAGTTTATTCATGTATCCAAATCTTTTCAAATTCTCATGCACTATTAGTAACTGTATTTTATGTCTTCATATTTAACTTATTCCAGAGAGTCTTTGTCAAAAAATCCCATATAAGATAAAAAATCTGAGCTCATAATGTTAATATAGTCACAAGATGAAAATAAAGTTCATGATCTCTTCCCTTCCATCTGCTCTTATGTGCACAAAAATTGGACACAATATAACATTCACAGTATAAGAAATGATGGCATTTTATCTATTGACTGACTGAATAACCTACATTGATAATATGCTAATAAAATAGTCTCAGGTGGTATAAAAGAAGACTACAATGAACAGGTTCTTGATAGAAAGAGAATTGGTATGTAAGAATATCATGTATTGAACACTTACTTTTTTGAGGAGTCATTCATTGTAATTAAAAGAAAATGAGATGACTTTCACCACTGGCTCCCAAGAGAGGGTATAAAGTGACAGGGTATCTAGTTTTAGAAAAATGAAATATTTTATCTAGTTAGTTCTTATTCAAATGCAGCATCTTCTTATTACAGGGAGAAAATACTTTTTAAAATTTTTAATCTTTATCATTATTTTCCATTTAGTGTAACTCTATTTCTTTTCTTTCTTGAAGATGGAAAGTGTTTGTTTGGGGCTACAGATGTCACTGGATTATGTATAGATCAATGAATAGATAATTTGGATTTTACTTTTACATGCGTAAATGAATAGAGGATTATAAAAATCTTGTAATAGAGATATTTTTGAAATTCTAATTACAATTTTTAGTTTGTGTTGCTAAAACTTCCAAGTTTCCTTTATTCTGGATTTAGACTGCCACTTGATTGTATTTGGGTTTTAGAATTTTTCTTTAAAAACAGGGAAGAGATTTGGACTTGGAGTATTTTTCACTGTTCCAAATTACTTGTTATATTTAGTGAAGATTTGAGACATCATGATAATCAGTTGCACTTCTTCCTTTTCCAATGCTACCTGAAAACATAAATCTGTTATAGGATGACATTCAAAACTAATTAGATGAAAACATACTGAGTGTCACAAAACTAGTAGAGTGAATAGCAGCATGTGATGGTGAAGTGGATAGTTACAAGAAGATCTGGATCTTTCAATATTTAATCTAGATGAGATCTTCCTTCCTTCCTTCCTTCCTTCCTTCCTTCCTTCCTTCCTTCCTTCTTTCCTTCCCTCTCTCTCTCTTTCATTCTCCTTTCTCTTTCATTCTGACACAGTTCTTAACTCTGAGTGCTGAGATTACAGAAGTGTGCTATCAAACCTGACCTGCTTCAAATGTGCATTCTTAATAGTATGTTGGAATCGGAGTGACTGCATAATTCTAGTAATCATTGCTTTTGCTAAGTGTCTTAGTTACTTTTCTCTCTCTCTTTTTTTTTTATCGGTACCGGGGATCAAACTCATGACCACGCGCTAGTTGCTTTTCTCATTCTTGAGACAAAAATAATCGATGCCCAAACACGATGAGTTTTCAGTTTTAGCATATATATGTTCAATATTTTCCCCTTTTTCATTGAAGTCATAGGTTACATTTAGAGGAATCCTAACAGGGAAATATCCTTACATTCCAGGCTAAATTTAAATAATGATACACACATTTTATTTTTTTAAATTCATTTGCTCAGCACTTGCTAGTGCTTTAGTCTTAACATTACAAATGTAATAATACTATAGAATTAATTACTTCTTTTTCTTAAAGTTCTCTTAATTGTAACACATCACCATCACTGTCATGACACTAAGGATACAGAATAGTTGTGTTTAGGCTGGGGATTAGGTCAGTGGCATAAGTGCCTGCCTGGAAAATGCAAGGTCATGAGTTCGATTACCAGTACTAAAACAAAGCAAAAATATATAACTATGTCATCTTAAAACTTTGCCTCATGCTAATCCTTCCTTCTCCAATTCAGTAACCACTGATTCCTCCATTCCTATAGTTTCATCTTTTCCAGAATGACACTTAAATGCATTCATCCAGTATGGAGTGTTCTGAAACTTTTTTCTTATACCCATCATTATTCTTTTGGGTTTTGTCTAAGTTTCTGGGTGTATCCATCCATATTTCACTCCATTTTATTGCTGAGAAATGTTCAGGATCATAGATGCCCACTTTCCTCATTTGTAGAGGGGAATTTGGACTGTTTCCTGTTCAAACAGAGCCATTACATACACTCATGATTAGGTTTCCATGTGAACAGAGCTTTCATTTCTGTGTGATAAACAGTTCAGGAAGCAATTACTGACTCATTTGGTAAGTGTATACTTAACTTCATAAAAAAACTTCCAAACTGTATTCCAAAGAATGACACCACTTTGTATTTCAACAGCACTGACTGTGAGTTAATTCTGTTACTTGGAATTCTTTTTTTTTATTTAGAGAGAAAAAGCAATGCATAAAAAAGGGTAGAAATAATATAGAATTTCATAAAAAATAATAACACTAAGAAATCACTAGTTGATAAATTACATATTGTCTCTTAGAAACAGTTGTTACAAAATAAAACCATAAATAGTGGACAGAAAATCAAATAATGACATTGCCATACATTTTTTTTTGATGATCCAACAAAGTCTTAAAAGTATGGTTATCTATCTTACACACTTATACAATACAGCTATATGCTTTAGAGCACTTTCCTACCCTTTAATTTTTACAATATTTATGATAGATTTTGCATCTTATTACTCCTTCAGTTTGTTATTATTTTTTACACTAGGAAGACAATGTGATATTTACCAATATGAGTCCTATTTACTTTGAGGATAGTCGCAATTTGCTTCCATTTACTTATAAAAGCCTCAAGCTTTTTACAGCTGAGTAATATTCCATTGTTTAAAAATACATCTTTTCATCCACTCTGTGGCTGTTGGGTACTTTGGTTGTTTTCAAGATTTAGCTATTAAAAATTGTGATGCTATGAACATGGGTGCACATATATCACTGCAATATGACCTATTCAATTTTTCTGGAAAATGTATAGCAGGGTAATAGCTGAATTGAATGGAACTTTCAATCCGGGTATTTTGAGAAATCTCCACACTGATTTCCATAGTGGCTGCAACAATCTACAATCCCATCAAAAGTAAACAAGTATTCCTTTTACCCCAGGCCTCACCAACATTTGTTATCAGTTGATTTCTTAATGGCAGCTCTTTCCTGAGTGAGATGAAGTCTCAAGGATATTTTAATTTGCATTTCTTGAATGACCAGTGATGGTGAACATTTCTTCATGTATCTAATTGCCATTTGTACATCTTCATCTGAGAACTGTGTGTTGATCTCTGATGCCCATTTCTGGAGAGGGTTTTTGAATTTGGGGGGCTTTATGTTTTCAATTCTTTAAATGTTCTGGATATAAGTCCTTTGCCTGGGGAATTGCTAGGTAAAACTCTTTGTCATTCCGTGGGTTTCCTTTTCATATTGTTGGTGATAACTTTTGAAGTGCAAAAACTTTTTAATGAAATGAGACCCCAGTTGTTGATTCTTTGAATCATTTCACTTGTAGTTTGCATTTTGTTCATGAATTCTCTGCCTACCCATATGACTCTAATATTTCCACCTAGCTTGTCTTCCAGCAGATTCACTGTTTCTGTTTTAATATTTAGATCTTTGATGCATTTTGACTTTAGTTTAGTGCATAGTGATAGACATGGGTCTCATTCCAGTCTTTGGCATGTGGAAAGCCAATTTTTCCAACACCATTTATTAAAGAGGCTATCCTTCTTCCAGTGAACATGTTTAGCTCCTTTGTCAAATATAAGATGGTTTATTGTGTTAGCAGTTGCATTTTCATCTTCTGTTCTTTTCTGTTGATCTTCAGGTCTATTTCTTTGCCAGTACAATGCTGATTTTTATCACTGTAACTTTGTAGTAGAGTTTCAAGTCAGGAATTGAGATGCCTCCTGCCTTGCTTTTGTTCCCTAGAATTGCCTTTGCTATTCTAGGTTTCTTCTATTTCCAAATGAATTTTTGGAATAGTTTCTCTAGATCTGTAAGGCATGTTAATGATATTTTTATTGGGATTGCATCAAATCTGTATAACAGTTTTGGGAGTATGGCCATTTTCACAATGTTGGTTCTTCCTAGGCATGAGCAGGGAATATCCTTCCATTTATAATATCCTCTTCAATCTCCTTCTTTTTAGAGTAGTGTAATTTTCAGCACATATGTTTTTTACATTTTTGGTTAGGTTGATTCCTAAGTATTTCATTTTTTAGATGCCATTGTGAAAGGCAGTATTTCCATAATTTCTCTCATATTGAGTTTTTTTGTTTGTGTACAGGAAATGCTGTTGATTTTTGATTGTTGACTTTGTATCCAGCTGTTCTGCTAAATTTGTTTATTACCTCTAGTAGTCTTTTAATGGGGTTTTGGGGATCTTCTAGGTAGAGTAGCATGTCATCTTCAAACAATGATGATTTAACTTCTTCCTTTCCTATCTTTATGCCTTTTATTTCTCTCTCTTGTCTGATTGAAAATGAATGGTTATAGTGGACATCCTTGTCTTGTTCCTGATTTTAGAGTGAAGGGGTTCACTTTTTGTCCCTTTAGTATAATGTTGGCTGTTGGATTGTCATAGATGGCCTTCATGAGACTAAGTTAGATACCACCTACTTTGAGTTTCTATAGAGTTTTTTTATCATAAACAAGTGTTAGACTTTATCAAGATCTTTTTCTGCCTCTATTGAGGTGATCATGTGCTTTTTGTTTTGGGCTCTGTTGATGTGGCTTATTATGTTTATTGATTTGCATATGTTAAATCATCCTTGCATTCCTGGAATAAATTCCACTTGGTCTTGATGATGTGCTGCATTCTATTTGCCAATATTTTATTGAAAATCTTTGCATCAATGTTCATTAGTGAGATTGGTCTACAGTTCTTTTTGGTTGGGTCTTTCTCTGGTTTTGGTATCAGAGTAATACTTGCCTCCAGGTATCATTTAGGGAGGATTGCTTCCCTTTCAATTTCAGTGAAGTATTTAAGAAGTATTGGTATCAAATCTTCTCTAAATTTCTTGTAGAATTCAGCTGTGAATCCATCAGGACCTGGGCTTTTCTTTGTTGGTAAGTTGTTAATCATGTTTAAATAGCTGATACTGGGTTATTCAAACAGTTGTATCTTCTTGATAGGGTTTTGGTTGTTCATATGTTTCTAGAAATCTGTCCAATTCCTCTATGTTTTCCATACTATGTGAGTAGAGATTTTCAAAGTAGATAATCATGATCTTTTGAATTTCCATGAGATCTGTAATAATTTCTCTCTTTTATTCCTTGTTGCATGAATTTTTGTTTTTGATTCTTTTTCTTGATAAGATTAGCTAGAGGTTTGTCAATTTTTAATTCTCTGAAAAAACAGCTCTTTGATTCATTAATATTTTCTATTTTTTTTAGTTTCAATTTCATTAATTTGTGCTTTGAAATCTCTACAATTTCCTCTCTTCTATAAGCTTTTGGTTTTACTTGCTCTTCTTTTTCTAGAAGCTTTAGATATAGCATTAAGTTATTTATGTTCATTCTGCTTTCTTGATATGAGAATTTATTGCTATATATTTCCCTCTTAGGACCACTTTCCTTGCATCCCATAGGTTACAGTGTGTTGTATCCACATTTTCATTGGACTGTAGTTATTTATTTATTTCTTCTTTAATTTCACCTGTAACCCACTGGTTGTTAAAAAGGTTACCATTTAAATTCCATGTATTTATGCAGTTTCTTTTGCTTTTAATTTCCAGAGGGTTCCAAGAAGGGTGCGGAGGTGGCAGGGTGTGGAAGTGACCAGGCCCACTGCATACACTGTTGGAGGTGGAGAGGGGTCTGAGGAGGGTGGCAGGACAGCAGTGTGTTAATGTAGCATGGTCTGCCCCTGAATGCTTGTGGAAGTCCAGAGGGGTCTGAGGAGGGCTACAAGATGGTGGGACATACAAAAGTCCCAGCCTGCCCCTGTGCACCAGTAGAGGTCTTGCTCAATGCCCAAATTTAAGGGAGGAAAAGTTTATTTAGCTTGTAGTTTGTGGTCCATAATCATGTGGCTCCAGGGCTGGGTAGCACATACCAGTTGGGCAACAGTTCCTTGTGGCAGGGGCTGCAAAAGACTACAAAAGAAGTGATATACAGAGACACACAGAGACACAAGAGAGAGAGACAGAGAGAGACATAGAGAGAGATGGATATATAGAGAGAGACAGAGAGAGACATAGAGAGAGATGTATATATAGAGAGAGACAGAGAGAGACACAGAGAGAGACACACAGAGAGAGATCGATATATATATATATAGAGAGAGAAAGAGATAGAGAGACAGAGAGAGACAGAGAGATGGATATATGTATATATATGTATATATCTATATCTATATCTGTATATATATAGAGAGAGACTCTGTCTGTTATATTTCACTCAGGCTACTCACATGCTTAATCTCAACAATAGATCATAAATCAATCACAAACTCTAGATTCAACCACCTCTGGAAAGTTGTAAAGTCCATCCTTATGACCACATGAAGTTTTTAGTGGACATCCTGACACAAACCATAACATTAACTTTTTCCCACTTCAACACAGCTGACATTTGGGTTGGATTATTCTCTCTCTCTCTCTCTCTCTCTCTCTCTCTCTCTCTCTCTCTCTCTCTCTTCTCTCTGATTTCTTTGACATTATGGTACATATATAAAACTTTTAAATTTTGTAACATATTCTTACTAAATTTCCCCAACTAGGTTTGAACTTGATAATCTTTTGTCTCAGTCTCCCAGAGTTTTGAGATTACATATATGCACCACAATGGCTGGTGAAGAATCACTTTCATTTGTGGCAGGCTGACCTGCACATTGAAAGATGTTTAATAGCGTTTCTGTCCTCTATACACTAAACATGAGTAGCACCTCTAATTTCCATTGTGATAGCCAAAAACATCTGTAGAAACTGAAAAATGATCCTTGAGAAGGGGGAAAAAATTGTACCATGTTGAAAACCACTGCTTACATGAAATACACCTTTCAGTAGAAAAATTCATTCTTTTGCCAAAGAGTAGCATAAATACCATATTTAGCAATGGGAAATGTAGTTTTTAACACCCCTCTTCTCTACAGGACAAAAATATTTTCAGCACCAGCTGCTGCTCTTTGTGTGTTCAGCCTTTCTGTGACTAAGGCAAGGCACTTCCCTTTTCAACTCTGCATGTAAGGTGATGGGGATGATGCTGCCAGATTTCTATGTTTCTTGGTGTTCAAGTGGATGATGCTTTATGCTTGGAAAGGACAGGCTGTTTCACTGATATCATCCCTTACTTTTTCATAGCTGTTTGCAGCATTTCTGGGGCCTCAGACTACAGTTTATTTCCATGCAGGTTTTGCTTTTGCAGACAGGAGGGAGGATATGTGGGCAGCCTATCCTTGGAGTCTAAAATCTAAAATGTTGTCTTTCCTCAGGCTGTTAGAGCTACTCCCAAAATGTTGTATCTTCCAGGAAAGGGATTTTGGTTGTGTAGCAAGAGTGCAGAGGAACATTATGCCATTTCGCTTATTCAGGGGCCCAGATATTTGGTTTGATCTAGAAAATTCATTTTTCAGATAGATTTTCCATTTCTGGGTGTGTGTGCCTCCTGGTTTGAGTATCTGTAGTTATCAGTGACACTCCAGCCATTATCTCCAATGTATTTTCTTCTCTAGTAAGCATGTTAGAATCCTTCTTTCTTACTTTTTATTCATTGCTGAGACAAAATACCTAATGGCAAAAGTCAGAGTAGGAAAGGTTTATTTCTTACAATTCTTGGAAGTTTCAGTCCACACTCAGTTGTCTGCAAAGGCAGGGTGGCATTGTGGGACCACCATTCATGGCCACTACAAACAACAAGGCACAAACTGCAAAGAGAGAGACACACACACACACCTTCTTCCCACTTTTACATTGTATGCTGACTCCACTCTTAGGTGTGTGTAGCAGTCACACCACCAATCTGAGCACTAGACAATGAACTAATCACAAATGCTAAATTTGGTCAAGGCCATAATGACATGAGGCTTGGGGTCCACTGACATAAACCATGACATTCCACTCCTGGCCCTCCAAAACTCATGCAGATCCTTTATAAAAAAGACATTTAGTCCATCTCCAAGAGTTGCCAAAGTCCTAATAGGTTCAGCATTACTGAAAAGTTCAAGTCCCAAGACTCCACAAGATCTATGGTAAACTCTTAACTGTAACCCAGTGTACAAATTAAACAAGGGTAAATATTTCCAAAATGCAAAGGCACAAGATAAAAATTACCATTCCACAAGTTACAAATGGGAATACAAAGCTTTGGAAACAAAGCAAGTCCAACATCCAGCAGGACATACATTAAGTCCTGGAGTTCCATGCTCAACATTTGAAGCAATTTGGTTGCAAGCTCCAAAAGGCTTGGATGATTCTATGCCCATGGAACTTCCAAGAATTTCAGGTCCCACATCTTTTCTCTTAAGCCCTCCCTGATCAGTTTTTGCCTTTTCTTTAGATGATCCATTTTCCTAGCTTTTCCAAACCTCTGGGGTCTCCACTGCACCTTTGGCTTTACCCTTACATCTTTACTTATTGCCCTCTCAGGGACACACTGCTTTGCCTGCCAGTACTTTTGCATTTGGAGTGGAAGCTTTTTACCCTCAGAATCTGGGCATTTTCCTTGCACTTAAAATCAGTGCCACATGGATGCAGCCAAGGTTTGTTACCAGCTGGAGCGGTAGCCAGAATTTTCTCTCTCATGGCTTGTAGGGGTCAAGTGCCTGGATCACTGGATACTCTGAACCTGATTGTGAGGAAAAGCTTCTCTGTGTTGCTGCCATTCTGGAACCTGGTGTGGCTTCCACCATTTTGGAATCTCATATGGCTGCCACCATTTTGGAACCTTGTGTAGACTCCACTGCCATTCAGGAGCATGGTGCTCTGCAGCTTTCTACTCTGAGCAAAGTCTTTCCTTTTTGTAGTTTTGAGGCTGAAAAGGATGGAGAACCACTGCTTCCTGGTATGCCACTTGGGCATCTATTTTATATCTCTGTTCTTTCTCAGCTATTGAAGTCTCAGCTCTATCGTTACAGTCCACAGCTTTACTGGGATTTCCCTTCTGGCCAAACTCACAGCACTTTAAATTGTCATGCTGGGCTCTTTGCTCTTGATTCACAACATAAATCTGGCCATAAGCACCCAACAATAGCCATGCCACCATCTCTACTTACAACTGACTTGAAATTTCTTCTTCCAGAGTTATCAGTCCACTGCCCTTAATCTTAGTCTCAGACAAAGTCTCTGGACATGAGCAAAATTCAGACAATCTTTCTGCCATGCCATAACACACATCATCTGGAGTCCAACAGCCAATGTGGTCCTTCTTCCCAACAGAAATCTCCCAAACCTGTTTTTTTTTCCAGCAGACTTTCAATCAGCCTTCTGGCCTTCTGAGCTCTGATCAGAATCTCCCATGAAAAACAGCCTAAGCTTTTTGAGCTCTATACATTCAGACAACATCTCTGAACCTTTTAAAACTTTTCCCCCAAGCCATTTCCAAAGGCTTTTGCACCACATGATCAGGTTTAGTCACAACAATGCCCCCACTCCACTGATACCAAATTCTGTCTTAGTTACTTTTTACTTGTTGCTGGGACAAAATACCTAACAGCCAAAGTGAAGGAAGGAAAAGTTCATTTCTTACAGTGCTTGGAAGTTTCAGTCCATACTCAGTTGGCTTCAAGACAGGGTGGCATGTTGAGGCCACCATTCATGGCCCCTGCAAATAGCAAGGCATGAACTGGAAGGAGATAGAGACACACCTTTTTCCTACCATTACATGGTATGCTGGCTCCACCCCTAGGTGGGTGTAGCAGTAACACCACCAATCTGTTCACTAAGTGACAATGAACCAATCACAAATGCTAGATTTGGTCAAGTCCATAATTGCATGAGGCTTGGGGGCCACTGACATAAGCCATGACATTTTCCAAGTCATACTTTTAATAAGAAACAACTAATGTATTTTTCTACTATTAATGTATTTTAAGGGAAAGTTTACATGTATATTCTTATAAATTAATAAATAATGAGATATTATGTTTAATAACAAAAATAATTTCATAACAAAAGTAAAACAGAATAAGATAATAAATTTTAATTTTATTAAATGGGAAGGGACTCAGCAAGAAGTCAAACCATGCCTTCCAGGGAGTCAGGTTCCACCATGGGGAATGGGAAGAGACTCCTCAGGAAGCTGAACCATGGCTTTCCTTGAGCCACCTGGTAGGCAGGCTGGGAAAACAGAAGAGCATTTCCCCCTGACACACCCTATGATAAACAACTGGCTGATTCAGAGGAACTCAGGTTGGAAGGATAGGTAATTGAGGTAAAAGGATTAGCTTCATGCTTGCATCTACTTGGAGGATGGCAGTGAGCATTCAGGCAACTGTGGGAGATTTCCTTCTGTCATGTTTTTGAAATTGAATGTTTTGTTTCATTTTACTATTTTGTTTTACTCCAATATCTGGTAACCTGAGCAACTATTTGAAGATAACAATATATCATATAACAATAATTGTTATATTCTTATCTTGTTTAGAAAACTTTTATCACTATGATTGTTTTATGTTGTTTTTATTGTTATTTTGCTTTTGTTGATTTTTAAGTTTTTTTTCTTGATTTTCATTTTTTTCTATTTACAGTAAAATAAAAACAAAGAACAACAGAAAGGAAAAGCTGGGTTCTCATCCCAGAATTATGAAGGATATGAAAAGCTGATATATAGCATATCTTTATTGATTTTTACTTTTCAAAAACTAATGGATTGTTTCTTGCTCTAGTCTGCCAAAACACATAAAACTATTTCATGCATCCAGAGGAGATATATATCTATTGATCAGGGTTTATATATTGATTCATGGCTAAGAGAGACTCATTGCTTCCATTTCTGGTTGTTTTGATGAAAAGGAATATATACTAATTTGAACTGAAATTAGAGGTGTAATAGAGAGATGTTTTGTGCATGCTTGCACGTGTGTGTCTGTGTGTGTGTCCATTTTTGTCTACAAATGTTGGTTAATTTAACTCATACTATTTTTTAATGATCCAAATAATACTTCAAACCAACACTGATATTCCCAAAAGCATCCTAATATAAATTTTTTAAAAAAAATCTCTGGTGCATAACTATTAAGTACAAATGTTTGAATTTGGATCTTCAACTGAAAGCAAAGATATTACATGTTTAAAATCAAACACACACAATGTGCATTACTCATATGTTCTCTTCAAAGATGTGTTTATCAGGTTCAATCTAATGTGAAGTAAATGTATGTATCTTATGTTTTATGAAAGTATTATAATCTAAAACAGAATGATGCAAACAGATTCTAATGGTATACATAAGTGGCAATAAAAATTAAACAAGTCAAAAAATGAATACATGAAACCTAAATCACAGTAGATTCCCAGAAACAATGAATTTGTGGCATCTTTTAACTAATAGTAAAGAAACAACCCAATAAACTGGGAATATGATACTTTTCACATCAGATAAAAAAAGTGTTAAAAGAGAGACTTTCGAAGTTATAGAGGGATGACAGAGTAAATGTTCTTTTTAAAACAATGGATGGTTACAAGTATAGAGAACATTCAAGAAGTTAAGGGAATAATTTAAATGAGATATATGTGGATAAAGAAGTAATTTGGTCCTTCTCTTTTACTCTGGACAAGATAAAACATAAACTATACTATAAACATTGCAAATATACAAGTTCTTAAAGTTCTTTTCTTTAGATTCTTTGGAATCTCAGTGTGGTTTCTTCATTCAAAAGTTAATTTTAATATTCTTATTGCTTTCAATGATTTCTGACACTAATTTAACCAACCTAAATCATCCTATTATTTTAATCACATTTTATATTACAGGGAGAACAAAAATTAACAAAGAATACAAGGTAGTCATTGGACTTTTTGTTCTTAAGAAAAATTATATTTCAAATTCTAAAATATGGACCAAGTATATTAATTTTAAATAGATACAATTAGTGTGGAAAACTTTGATTATGCCAGAAATGCAGTGGTCAGATATTAAGTTTTCTTCATGTTTACAATGGTGCTGGTAATCTTATCCTTTATTTATTGAAATTATCTTATTAAAATATTTTTTTTAATTTGTATGTTACCAAAATAATTAGTGTGAGGTCCTACATTAGCTACTTTTTATGCCAGCTACTTGCCCTACTGTGGGTGTAGCACTCATACCCCCAATTCCAGCACAAGACAAGAAACTAATGACAAACTCTATTATTGATTTTTTTTTGTTGTTACTGGGGATCGAATTCATAATCTCACACTTGCCAGGCAGGCACTTATGTTGCTAAACTAAATCCCAGGTGATAATAAACTCTAGATTCAGTCATTTCTGAAACTCCTGACCCACATGACCGCATGAGACTTTAGGAGCACATCCAGACACTAACCATAACAGACCCCAAACTCTTCATTTTGTCCATCTGAAATAATATTTTAATGTAGATTTTGGAAGCATATAAAACTTACCCAGGAACTTTCTGTTTCTATTTTTCAGTTTTCCTTTTACTTTTATCAACCAAATGATAAATACATTGACTTCCATGTTTATTTTCAAATTATTTCATCTCTAATATTTTTTGAACATCTGATATCATAGTAGGACTTAGAGATAAAAGAACTCTGGTGCAAGCAATTATTATCTTTCTTTTTAAAAAATTTTGTTTTACAGAGAATAAAGCAAAAGATGAAAAAACAACATGGATCAGAAGAGAACAATGCAAGCCACACAGCACTTCACAACAAGACAATTGGATATCAACAGTAGCTACAATAATATCTTTCTTTGAAATAGTTGAGCATAGCTTCACAAACAATAATATCAAACGTAACAAAATAGAATAAAAGCATTCAAGAGAATCAAACTATTGCACAGCATTCAGAACCAAATAACAGAAAATAAACAATGGCTACTATAATAGCTCATTTTCTATAAAAATTTGTTTATATTATTACACATAATAAAACCCAAGAAGACACAAGATGATAGAACCAATAGTAATAAAAGAACAAAAGCATGGTAAAACTTCAAAGCAAGATGATATTGGATCAGCAATGGCTGCCCATGATGTCTTGTTTTCTTCAAAGTAGCTGTTCATACCATCACACATAATAAGGTCAAACAAAACAGAATAAAACCATTCAAACCAACAAATGAAAACATTACCACCCTTCAAGGCAATATAATGGGGATCCATGATTACTACAGAATCTTATGAACCCTTATTTTTCCTTATTCTAGGGAGACTATGCAGTATTCATACCCATGAGTTTGATTTATCTCACCTATGAGTATGGTCTCAAGTTGCATCCATTTATTTATGAATATTTCAATGAGATCATTCTTTATAGCTGGGTAGTACCCCATTGTATAAAAGTACCACAATTTTTTATCCATTCCTCAGTTTATGGGCACATAGGTTGTTTCCAAGATCTGGCTATCACAAATTGTGCCACTATAAACATGGGTGCACATATATCACTATGGTATGATGTTTTCAGTTCTTCTGGGAATATGACTAGGAGTGCAACAGCTGAGTCAAATGGGACTTCCCATCCCATCTTTTTGAGGAACCTCCAGACTGACATCCACAGTGGTTGCACCAGTATATAATCCCATGAACACTGCAGAAGAGTTCCTTTTACCCCACATCCTCTCCAGCATTTGTTGTTGGTAGTTTTGTTGATCCTGGCCATTCATTTCGGAGTGAGATGGAATCTCAGTATGGTTTTAATTTGCATTTCTTTAATGACCAATGATGATGAACACTTTTTCATGTATCTATTTGCTATTCATAATTCTTCATCTGAGAACTCTGTGTTCATCTTGGATGCCCATTTTTGGATTAGGTCTTTGAATTTCAGGGGTCAGATTTTTAAAAATTCTTTATAAGTTCTAGACAGAAGTCCTTTGTCTGAGACACCATTCACTAAGATTTTTTCTCAGTTTGTGGGTTTTCTTTTCACTCTGCTGGAGATTTCTTTGGACATGCAGAAACTCTTTAATAAGATGTTATCCCAGTTGTTGATTCTGTGAAGTATTTCCCATGCAGTTTGCTTCTTCTTCATGAATTCTCTACCAACCCCTATGTATTCAAGATTTTTGCCTACTTTGTCTTCCAACAGATATAGTGTTCCTGTTTTAATATTTACAACTTTGTTCCATTTAGATTTGAGTTTAGTACATGACTATAGGCCTGGGTCTAGATTTAGTTTTTGGCATATGGATAGCCAGATTTTCCAGCACCATTTATTAAATAGACTATCGTTCTACTAGTGAACATGTTTGGCACCTTCATCAAAGATAAGGTGGTTGAATGTGTTCATAGTTGTATCTTCTAATCTATTCAATTGATCTTCAGGTCTGTTTTTATTCCAGTACCATGTTGATTTTATTATGGTAGCTTTGTAGTACAGCTTCAAGACAGGGATTGTGATGCATCCTGCCTTAGCTTTGCTGCTTAGAATTGCCTTTGCTACTCTAGGTCTCTTCTGGCTCCAGATGAATTTTAACAGTGATTTCTCTAGATCTATGAGGTACATTAGTGACATTTTTATTGGGATTGCATTGAATCTGTATAACAATTTTGGCAGAATGGCCATGTTCACAATATATATTCTTCCTATCCATGTACAAACGATGTCTTTCCATTTTCTAGGGTTCTCTTTGGTTTCCTTTTTCAGGGTGTTATAATTTTCCCTGTATAGCTCTTTTACTTTTTTTGTTAGATTACTCCCTAACTATTTCTTTTTTTTTTATGTTAGTGTGAATGGTGTGCCTCCTCTTATTTCTCTCTTGGTGGTATTATTGTTAGTGTATAAGAATGCTATTGATTTTTGATTATTGACATTCCATCCAGCTACATTGGTGAATTTATTTATTATATCTTGGAGTTTTTTTGATGGAATTTTTGGGTCTTCTATGTAGAGTATCACGTTATCCACAAATAATGATAGTTTATCTTTCTCTTTTCCTATCTTTACTCCTTTTATTTCTCTCTGTTGTCTAATTGCTCTGGCTAGTATTTCCAGTACTATGTTGAATAGGAGCATTGATAAGGGACACCCTTGTCTTGTGCCTGAATTCAAGGTAAAGGCTTTAATTTTATCAATATAGTATGATGCTGGGTGTTGGTTTGTCATAGATGGCCTTTATCATATTGAGGTAAAGACCATCTATTCCAGTTCTCTGTAAGATTTTTATCATGAACGGGTGTTGGATCTTATCTAAAACTTTTTCTGCATCTATAATGATCATGTGATTCTTACTTTTGGCTTTATTGCTATATTGGATTACATTTATTGATTTACATATGTTGAACCACCCCTGCATCCTTGGGATGAATGCCCACTTGCTCATAGTGTATAACATTCTTGATGATTTGCTGGATCCTGTTTGCCAATATTTAATTGAGTATTTTTGCATCTATGTTCATTAGGGAGATTGGCCTGTAGTTCTCTTTTTTAGTAGGGTCTTTCTCAGGTTTTGGTTGTAGAGTAATATTTTCTTCCAGGAATGACTTAGGGAGATTTACTTCCCTTTAGATTTCACTGAAGAGTTTGAGGAGTGTTTTCATTAAGTCTTCTTTGTATTTCTTGTAGAATTCCACAGTGAATCCGTCTAAGCCTGGGTTCTTCTTTGTTGGTAAGGACTTAATTACATTTTCAATTTCATTGATAGAATTTGGGTTATTCAGAAGTTTTACATCTTCTTGATCCAGATTTGGTGGTTCATCTATTTCTAGGAATCTTTACACTTCTGTGTTACCGAACCTATGAGATTAGAGGCTTTTGAAATAGGTGTTGATGATCTTCTGTATTTCCACAGGGTCAGTAGTGATTTCACCTTTTTCATTCTGTATTGCATGAATTTGAGTCTTTTCTTTCCTGTTTTAATTAGATTGGATAGGGGCTTATCAATTTTATTTATTCTTTCAAAGAACCAACTCTTTGATTCATTGATTATTTGTATTGTTTTTTTAGTCTCTATTGCATTAATTTCTGCTCTGATCTTTATAAATTCTTCCCTTCTTTATGCTTTGGGCTTGGCTTGCTTTTCTTTTACTAGTTGTTTGAGGTGTAGTATCAGGTTGTTTATTTGTGCTTATTCTGTTTTCCTAATGTTGGAACTCATTTCAATACATTTTCTTCTAAGTACTGGTTTCATTGCATCCCATGGATTACAGTAAGTTGTATTTATATTTTCACTCACTTGTACATATTGTTTAATTTCTTCTTTAATTTCCTATGTGACTAATTGATTGCTCAAGACTGTATTATTGAATTTCCATGTGTTCGTGGGGTTTTTTGCAGTCTTTTTAATCATTAATTTCCAGTTTCATGGTGCTATGGTTCAATAACATGCTTGGGATAATTTCAATTCTTTTGCATTTACTTAAATTTGTTCTGTGGGTTAGCACATGGTCTAGTTTAGAAAATGTCCCATGTACTTCTGAGAAGAATGTATATTCTGATGGTGTTAGATGGAACACTCTGAATGTCTATCAAGTCCATTTAATCACAGGGGTGATTCAGTTTTGCTATTTCTTTGCTACTATTCTGTCTAGTTAATCTGTCCCTTTGTGTCAAAGGCATGTTAAGGTCTCCTCTTATAATTGTGTTATTGCCTATTTGATTTTTCATTTCTGTTAATACTTGCTTTGTATAGCTGGGTGCTCTGGAATTTGGTGCATATATATTTAAGATTGTTATCTCTTCCTTTTGAAGTTTTCCCCTAACTAGTATGTAGTGATCTCCTTTGTTTTTTCAGACCTTTCTTGCTTTGAAGTTCACACTGACTGCAAGCAGAACAGCTACCCTGCTTTTAAAAAAAATTATTTAAAGAGAAAAAAGAAGCAAAACAGAAAAAGAAGTTATCATCAAAACAGAATTTCAAAGGAAAAACAATGGGAAAAAAAGCCCTAAGAAATCACTAGTTCATAAATTACATTGTCATGTTGGACATAGTTGTTCACAAAATTAAAGAATACATAGTAGGCATTCAAACAGTGAGACTGGTAAAAGTTCTACTCAATGATCCAACAAACATTCAGCAATATGGTCATCTATTTTACACACTCAAACATGCATGCAGTTATATCCCTTTAAATACCCCTTAAAGCATTTTATTTTCCTCTTTGTTACAATAGCAAACACATTTGGTGTTTTGTTACTCTTTTAGTTCTTATTAATTTTTACACTAGAGACTCAATGTGATATTTATAAACATGATTCTTATTTATTTCACTAATGAGGATAGTCTCAAGTTGTCTCCATTTACCTATGAAGGCCACAAGATCATCTTTTTTTATAGCCAAGTATATTCCATTGTATAAAAATACCACATCTTTTTCATCCACTCTGCAGTTGATGGGCATCTTGGTTGTTACCAACATTTATTTATTACAAATTGTGCTGCTTTGAACATGGGTGCACATAGGTCACTGTGATATGAACTTGTCAGCTCTTCTGGGAAAATAACCAGGAGGGGAATAGCTGGGTTGAATGAAACTTCCCATCCTTGTCTTCTAAGAATTCTTCATATGAATTCCATAGTGGTTGAACCAGTCTGCACTCCCACCAACAGTGGTGCAGTGATCCTTTTTCCCCCCAGCTTCACCAACATTTGTTATCAGTTAATTTCTTGATGGCAGCTATTCATTCTGAAGTGAGGTGAAATATCAGTGTTGTTTTAATTTGTATTTCTCGAATAACCAGTGATGGTGAACATTTCTTCATGTATTTATTTGCCTTTTGTGTATGTTCTTCTGAGAACTGTGTTTTCACATCAGATAGCCATTTTTTGAGAGGCTCTTTGAATTTGGGGTCTTAATGCCTTTCAATTCTTTATATGTTCTGGTTATAAGTCCTTTGTCTGAGAGGTTGCTGGCTAAAATCATTTCCCACTCAGTGGGTTTTCATTTCACTATGTTGGTGATTATTTTGAAGTGCAGAAATTTTTCAATAATATGATATCCCAGTTATTGATTCTATGAAGTGTTTCACATGCAGTTTTCCTTTGTTCATGAACTCTCGGTCTATTCCTATGTCTCTAAGATTTCTACCCAACTTTTCTTCCATTAGATTTAGTGTTTCTGTTTTAATATTTAGATCTGTGATAAATTTAGACTTTAGTTTTGTGCATGGTGATAAGCATGGATCTAATTTCAGTCTTTGGCATGTGGATAGCCAATTTTTCCAACACCATTTTTAAGGAGGCTATCCGGCCAGTGAATGTGTTCAGACCCTTGGTTATATCATGTGGCTGAGTGTCTTTGTAGTTATGCTTGCATTTCTAATGTGTTTCAATGATCCTCAGCTCTCTTTCTTTGCCAGTACCATGCTGATTTTATCACTGTGGCTTTGTAGTATAGATTCAACTCAGGAATTGAGATACCTCCTGCCCTGCTTTTGTTGCCCAGAATTGCCTTTGCTATTCTAGGTATCTTCTGTTTCCAAATGAATTTCAGGAGGGTTTTCGCTAGATCTGTGAGTTATGATAATGGTATTTTGATTGGGATTGTATTAAATCTGTATAACAGTTTGAGAGTATGGCCATTTTCACAATGTTGGTTCTTCCTAGGCAAGAGCAAGGAATATCCTTCCATTTTCTAATATCTTATTCTATCTCCTTTTTCAGTGCAGTATAATTTTCAGCATGTAGTTTGTTAATATTTTTAGTTAGGTTTATTAGTAAGTATTTCATTTTTTAGATTTTATTGTAAGGGGCAATATTTCCATAATTTCTCTCTCGGTGAGTTTTTTGTTTGTGTACAGGAATGCTATTGAATTTTGAGCATTAACTTTGTATCCAGCTACAATGCTGAACTTGTTTATTACCTCTAGTAGTCTTTTAATGGAGTTTTTTGGGTCATCTATATAGAGTATATCATGTTATCTGCAAATAGTGATAATTTAAATTCTTCCTTTCTTATCTTTATTCTGTTTATTTCTCTGTTCTGTTTGATTGCCCTGGCTAGTGTTTCCAGAACTATATTAAAAAGAGTGGTGAAAGTGGACATCCTTGTCTTGTTCCTGATTTTAAAGTGAAAGCTTTCAGTTTTTGTCCATTTAGAATAATGTTGGTTGTTGGTTTGTCAGAGATATCCTTTATAAGATTGAGGTAGACATGTGTATTCTGAGTCTCTCAAGGTTTTTTCTAAATCATGAACATGTGTTAGACTTTATCAAAAGCTTTTTCTGCATCTATTGAGATGACCATGTTTTTCTTTTTTTTTTTTTTGGCTCAGTTGATGTGGTGTATCACATTTTTGATTTCCACATGTCAAACCATCCCTGCATTCTTGGAATGAACCCCACTTAGTCATGATTTATAATTTTCTTGAAGATTTGATGCATTGTACTTGCCAGTATTTTATTGAGAAACTTTGCATCAATTTTCATTAGTGAGACTGGCCTAAAGCACTCCTTTTTGTTTGGGTCTTTCTCTGGTTTTGTTATGAGAGTTATACTTGCCTCCAGGAATGATTTAGGGAGGATTGCTTTCTTCTCAATTTCAGTGAAGAGTTTAAGGAGTGTTGACATCAAATACTCTCTGAATTTCTTGTAGAATTCAGCTGTGAATCCATCAGGACCTGGGCTCTTCTTTGTTGGTAAGGTTTTAATTACATTTTCAATTTCAATAGCTGATACTGGGTTGTTCAGAATTGCTATATCTTCTTGGTTGAGCTTTGGTAGTTCATATGTTTCTAGAAATCTGTCATTTCATCTGCATTTTGCACTCTATGTGAGTAGAGGTTTTCAAAGTAGGTATCCATGATCTTTTGAATTTCCATGGGATCTGTAGTAATTTCTCCCTTTTCAGTTCTTATTGCATGAATTTGAGTTTTTTCTTTCTTTTTCTTGATAAGGTTAGCTAGTGGTTTGTCAATATTGTTTTTTCCCTTAAAAAACAGCCTTTCAATTCATTAATTCTTTTTATTTTTTTAGTTTCTATTGCATTGATTTCTTCTCTAATTTTACAATTTCCTCTCTTCTACAACCTTGTGTATAGCTAGCTCTTCTTTTTCTAGAAGCTTGAGATGGAGAAATAGGTTATTTATTTGTCCTCATTCTATTTTCTTGATATGAAAATTTATTGCTATATATTACCTTCTTATGACGGCTTTCATTGCATCCTACAGATTACAGCATGTTGTTTCCGTAGTTTCATTGAATTGTAGGTATTGCTTTATTTCTTCTTTAATTTCAGCTGTGGCCCACTGGTTGTTCAAAAGGTTGTTATTTAATTTCCAAGTTTTTATGCAGGTTTTGCAATATCTTTTTTCATCCATTTACAGTTTCAGTGTGTTATGGTTAAATATTATGCATGGGATGATTTCAATAACTTTTCATTTATTTAAGAATTTTTTATGGGGACCCTGACACCGGGAACTTAGCAGAAGCCTGCATCAGGGGGAAGCTGCCCAGAACCTCCACTGTGGGCCTACCCTGCCACCGGGAACTCAGCCGAAGCCTGTGTCAGGCATAGGCTGCCCAGAACCTCCACCATGGGCCCACCCTGCCAGCAGAAACTCAGCAGAAGCCTGAATCAGAGGTAGGCTGCCCAGAACCTCCACTGTGGGCCCTCCCTGCCTCCGGGAACTGCAAAAGCCTGCATCAGGGGTAAGCTGTCCAGAACCTCCCCTGTGGGCCTGCCCTGACACCAGGAACTTAGTGAAAGCCTACATCAGGTGTAAGCTGCTCAGAACCTCCCCCTGGGACTGCCCTGCCACTGGGAACTGAGTGGAAGCCTGCATCAGGCAGAGGCTGCCCAGAACCTCCCCCATCGGCCCGCCCTGCCACAGGGAACAAGTAGAAGCCTGCATCAGGGATAAGCTGACCAGAACCTACACTGTGGGCCTGCCCTGCCACTGGGAACTTAGCAGAAGCCTGTATCAGGGGTAAGTTGCCCTGAAGTTCCACTGAGGGCCTGCCTTGCCACCTGAAAGGGTGCAAGCCTGCCTCAGGGGTAGTCTACCCAGAACATCTCATGTGGGCATGCCCTGCCACCGGGAACATCGAGGAGGCCCACCCAAGACTGAAAACTGCCCTGGACTGACACAGATGGGCCCACCCTCCCACCTGGAACATCAGAAGATTTCACTGGTTTCCAGTTAGTGTGAGAAAATTTGGAACATTGCTCCCAGGTGTGAAATTTGGACTACACCAGATTGACTGTACCAATGTAGTGAGTATACCCTTAAAATAGAGGTGTACAAAAGATAAATAAGGCCAGCAGTAAAACCCCCTCAAACTAACTGTAAGACTTTGGTGTGTCTGAAAAGAGTGTGTGTGATCCCCTCCTACACATAGAAAACACCAGGCAGAGTGAAAATGACAAAACAAAAAAGCAAAATGCAGTCTCAAACATATAGTTCACCAGAAGCAAGTATAGGAGACATTAAAATAGAGGACCCTAAAAGTAACACACCTGGCATTTCTAAAAAGATGGCTAGTGAAATAAAAAAAACAACTGCATCAGTCTATAGAGGGAATCAAATTAGAAGTAGTCTCCCATGTAAAGATAGAAATAACAACTTTAGTAAAGAAGTTTTTGAATGCAGCTAAAGAAGAACTAGAGAAAAAAGTACATGAGCATGGGAAACTGATTGAAACTTTGAATAAACAATATAAAAAACAAGCAGAATTCATGAAACAAACTCGAAGAAACAAAAAATTCTATTGAAATCATGCAAAACCGCCTAAAGGATGCTGAGGATAGGATTTTGGACCTTGAGGACAGGATCAAAATCAGTGATCAGGAAAGGATAGAACATTTAAAAATAACAAAGCAGCACAAAATGACAATCCAGAAACTTCATGATGATGCCAAGAGCAACAATGTAAGAATAATGGGCATTAGCAAAGATACAGGAGTGCCGGCAAAGGACACACATAAAGTATTTTCAGAAATAATAGCAGAAAATTTCCCAAACATGGGGAAAGAATCTGATATGCAGATAAGTGAGGCATATAGAACACCATACATTCACAGTCAACATAAATCCATCCCCAGACATATAATAATTAAGATCTCAGACATACAGCATAAAAACAGAATATTAAAAGCTGTCAGAGAAAATACACAACTCACCTATCAGGGAAAACCCAATAGAATCACGGCAGACTTTTCAGCACAAACCTTAAAGTCAAGAAGATCTTGGAGTGTGGTATTTCAAGCCCTGAAAGAAAACAATCTTCAACCCAGACTGATGTACCCAGCAAAAATTTATTCACACTTAATGGAGAAACAAGATACTTCAATGACAAGGAACAGCTGAAGAAATTCATGTCCACTAATCCAACCTTAGAAAGAGTACTGAAGGACATACTAGACAGAGATAAAAATGACCACAGTCCCCAAAACAACAAAAGAAAGAAACGACCAGGTAGGATAAGCAATTAAATAAGAGGAAAAGCAGAAAGAAACAACTGGAACATAACATGGCAAAGTTGAGCCAGTACATATCAGTGCTATCCATAAATATGAATGGCCTCAATTCACCTATAAAAAGAAATAGATTGACAGAATGGATGAAGAAACAGGATCCGACAATATGCTGTATACAAGAAACACATCTGACCCAAAAGGAAACTCAAAGATTAAAAGTCAAAGTATGGAAAACAGTATTCCATGCAACAGGAACCCAGAAAAAAGCAGAGGTAGCTATTCTATTTACAGACAATATGAACTTTAAAGCTAAAATAATTAAAAGACATAGAGAAGGTCACTACATACTTGTTATTGTTAAAATTCAAGAGGAAGAACTAACAGTTATAAATATGCATGCACCAAATATAGGAGCATGAAACTGTATAAGACAGATACTAAGGGACATGAAAAACCAAATACACAAGAACACAATTATAACAGGAGATCTTAGCAGTGCGTTGTCACAAAAGATAGACCAACTAGACAAAAACTAAGCAAAGAAATAACAGAACTGAATCATACATGTGAGCAATTGGACTTAGTAGATGTTTACAGAGTGTTCCACCCAACTAAATCAGAATACACATTCTTCTCAGCTGCACATGGGACATTCTCCAAAATAGACCATATATTATCCATTAAAACTTTCTTAAGTAAATGCAAAGGTATTGAAATCATACCATGCATAATATCTGACCATAGTGCACTGAAATTGGAAATTAATGGCAAAAGAAATTGTAAAACCTAAATAAATACATGGAAATTAAATAATAACCTTTTGAACAACTAGTGGGTTACAGATGAAATTCAAGAAGAAATAAAACAATACCTACAATTCAAGGAAAGTAAAGAAACAACATACTGTAATCTGTGGGATGCAATGAAAGCAGTCTTAAGAGGGAAATATATAGCAATAAACTGTCATATCAAGAAAACAGAGTGAGCACAAATAAACAACCTAATGCTCCATCTCATGTTTTTAGAAAAAGAAGAGCAAGCTAAACCCAAAGCTCATAGAAGAGAGGAAATTGTAAAGATTAGAGAAGAAATCAATGCAATTGAAACTAAAAAAACAGTACAAATAATTAATGAATCAAAAAGCTGGTTTTTTCAGAGAATCAGCAAAATTGACAAACCCCTAGCTAAACTTATCAAGAGAAAGAAAGAAAAAACCCAAATTCATGCAATAAGAACTGGAAAGGGAGAAATTACTACAGATCCCATGGAAATTGAAAAGATCATGAATACCTACTTTGAAAATCTCTACTCACATAGAGTGGAAAACACAGAGGAAATGGACAGATTTCTAGAAATATATGAACTACCAAAGCTCAACCAAGAATATATAGCAATTGTGAACAACCCAATATCAGCTACTGAAATTGAAAATGTAATTAAAAAATTGCCAACAAAGAAAAGTCCAGGTCCTAATGGATTCACAGCTGAATTCTACAAGAAATTTAGAGAAGATTTGATGTCAACACTCCTTAAACTCTTCAATGAAATTGAGAAAAAAGCAATCCTCCCTAAATCATTCCTGGAGGGAAGTATTACTCTGATACCAAAACAAGAGAAAGATACAACCAAAAATGAGAACTATAGGCCAGGCTCACAAATAAACATTGGTGCAGCGATTCTCAACAAAATACTGGCAAATAGAATGTACCAAATCATCAAGACGATTATACATCATGACCAAGTGGGGTTCATTCCAGGTATGCATGGATGGTTTAACATACCCAAATCAATAAATGTAATACACCACATCAACAGAGCCAAAAAAAACACCACATTGTCGTCTCAATAGATGCAGAAAAAGCTTTTGACAAAGTCCAACACATGTTCATGATTAAAAACCCTTCAGAAACTCAGAATACACGGTGTCTACCTCAACATTATAAAGGCCATCTATGACAAACCAACAGCCAACATTATACTAAATGGACAAAAATTGAAAGCTTTCACTTTAAACTCAAGAACAAGACAGGGATATCCACTCTCACCATGACTTTTCAACATAGTTCTGGAAACACTAGCCAGGGCAATCAAACAACAGAGAGAAATAAAAGGAATAATGATAGCAATGGAAGAAGTTAAATTATCACTATTTGCAGATGACATGATACTCTATATAGAAGACCCAAAAATCTCCATTATAACAATTCTAGAGATAATAAACAAGTTCAGTATTGTAGCTGGATACAAAGTCAATGCTCAAAAATCAGCAGGATTCCTGTACCAAAAAAAAAAACCTCACCAAGAGAGAAATTATGTAAATACCACCCTTTTGAATAACATCTAAAAAAATGAAATAATTAGGAATCAACCTAACTAAAAATGTAAAAGACCTATATGCTGAAAATTATGCTACATTGAAAAAGGAGATTGATGAGGATATTAGAAAATGGAAGGACATTCCTTGCTCTTGTTTAGGAAGAACCAACTTTGTGAAAATGGATATACTCCCAAAACTGTTATACAGATTTAATCCAATCTCAATCAAAATACTTTGACATACCTCTTAAATCTCGAGAACACACTACTAGAATTCATTTGGAAACAGAAGAAATCCAGAATAGCAAAGGAAATTTTAAGCAACAAAATTAAGGCAGGAGGCATCTCAATTCCTGACTTGAAACAGTACTATAAAGCCACAGTGATCAAATCAGCTTGGTACTGGCAAAGAAATAGACCTGAGGATCAATGGAACAGATTAGAAGATGCAAGCACAACTACAAAGACACTCAGTCAACCGTCATTTGACAAAAGGGCTAAATATGTCCACTGGAGGAAGGATAGTCTCTTTAATAAATGGTGTTGGAAAAATTGGCTCTCTATATGCCGAAGAATGAAACTAGATCCATGCATATCATCATGCACAAAACTAACATCTACATGGATCAAAGACCTCAATATTAAAACAGAAACTCTAAATCTACTGGAAGACAAGGTAGGAAGAAGTCTTAGAGACATAGTGGTTGGCAGAGAATTCATGAACAAAATGCAAACTGCACGGGAAACACTTCAAAGAATCAAAAAATGGGATCTCACATTATTGAAAAGTTTCTGCACTTCAAAGGAAATCACCAACAGAGTGAAAAGAAAACCAACAGAGTGGGAAAAATTTTTAATCAGCAGCCCCTCAGACAAAGGACTTGTGTCCAGAATATATAAAGAATTGAAAAATATTAAGACCCCTAAATTCAAAGACCCTCTCCAAAAATGGGCATTTGAGATGAACACACAGTTCTCAGAGAAAGATATACAAATGGCAAATAAATACATGAAGAAATGTTCACCATCACTGGTCACTGGAGAAATGCAAATTAAAACAGCATTGTGATTCCACCTTACTCCAGAAAGAATAGCGGCCATCAAGAAATCAACTGCTAACAAATGTTGACGAGGCTGCGTGGAAAAAGGAACAATGCTCCACTGTTGGTGGGAAAGTAGACTGGTGCAACCATTATGGAAATCCACATGGAGAATTCTCAGAAGACTAGGAATGGAAGTTGCATTCAATCGTACTATCCCCCTCCTGGGTACTTTCCCCAAAGAACTGAAAAGTTATTCAAAAGGGTGGTATTTTCACCCATGTTCATAGCTGCACAATTTGTGATAGCTAAATCCTGGAAACAACCAAGATGCCCATCAACTGCAGTGGATGAAAAAGATGTGGCACTTTTATACAATGGAATATTACTCAGCTATAAAAAAGGATGATCTTGAGGCCTGCATAGGCAAATGGAGACAACTTGAGACTATCCTGTTAGTGAAATAAATAAGATCCAGATTTATAAATATCATACTGTGTTTCTAGTGTAAAAAGTAAATAAGAACTACAAGTGTAATAAAACCAAAATGTGTAATTGCTATTGTAAAAAAGAGAGGAAAAGAATGTGCTCTAAGGGATATAACTGCATGTAAGTTTGAGTGTGTAAAATAGATGACCATATTGCTGAATCTTTGTTGGATCTTTGAGCAAAACTGTTTGTAGTCTGACTGTTTGAATATTTACTATGTACCCTTTAACTTTGTAACTTGAACAACTACATCCAAGATGACAGTACATAATTTATAAATTACTGATTTCTTAGTGGGGCTTTTTCTCATTCTGTTTTCTTTCTTTCTTTTAGAAGTCTGTATTGTTGCTACCCTTTTTTCTGTTTTTTTTTCTTCTCTTTAAATAAAATTTTAAAAATGTATATAAAAAAAGAATTTTTTGGGATAAAATATGGTCTATTTTGGAGAATTTACCATGCGCTGCTGAGAAGAATATGAATTCTGATGTGGTTGCGTGGAACACTCTGTAAACATCTGCTAAGTCCAAATTGCTCACAGGTATGATTCAGTTCTGTTATTTCTTGCTGAATTTTTTCTAGTTGATCTATATCTTTGTGACAGTGGGCTGTTAAGATTCCAGTTATAATTGTTTTCTTGAGTATTTTGTCTTTCATGTCCTCTATATAGTTGGGTGATCCTGTATTTGGTGCATATATATTTATAATTGTTAGTTCTTCCTCTTGAATTTTTCCACTAATGAGTAAGTAGTGTTCTTTTTTATCTCTTTTAATGATTTTGCTTTGAGGTTCACATTGTCTGCAAATAGAATAGTTACCCCTGCTTTTTTCCTGGGTTCGTATTGCATGGAATACACTTTTCCATTCTTTGACTTTTAATCTATGATTTTCCTTTTCTGTCAGATGTGTTTCTTGTATACAGCATATTGTGGGGTCCTGTTTCTTGATCCATTTTGCCAATCTCTTTCTTTTTATAGGTCAATTGAGGCCATTTACATTTATGGATATCACTGATATGTACTGGCTCGGCTTTGCCATGTTATGTTCCAATGGTTTA
>PVLA01013601.1:0-35872 GCA_004027455.1 Hydrochoerus hydrochaeris
TGCACTGTTTTACCATGACTGATTGTAATTGAATCTGATTTGTTGGATCACTGTTTTGTATTGCTAGATTTTATTCAAAGCTGCTATGATTGATAGTATCAAGTCTGAGAGTATAGGCAACTGCACTGAAGATGACAAGATTCACTAGAATATCCACTCTGGTTTGATTATTACCTGCCTTTGAAGTTTTATACTGTCTAAAATGTTTTGTTTTTACTAATATTATTATGTACTGCTATATTCAATTATATTGCTATATTCAATGATGCCTGATGATATAGATATTCTATTGAAGATAAGAAACAACACAGTAATTGTTGTAGATCATCTTTTACTGTGGTTTTATACGACTTTTTGTCATGTTTTATAGGAATTTGTTTTGTTTTGTCTTTCTAAGTTTTGTTTTTCCCTCTAATACAGAAAGGATAGAAATACATGTAGAGATTCATGCATGCATAGCTGTTCACACTCTCACTGTTTGACTATCTACTTGTATGCTTTAATTATGCAACTTGAGCAACTATTTCTAAGAGGACAATATGTAATTTATTAACTAGTGGTTTCTTATTGTTTATCTTGTTTTTGGAATTCTGTATTACCCTTTACATGCTTTTGTTTCTCTTTAAATAAATTTTAAAAAAGTAATATATTGGATATCTCTGAAAAGATAGCAAGTGAAATAAAAAAACAACTCCATGAGGCTATAGAGGAAGTCAAATTAGAAATATTCTCCCATATAAAGATAGAAATAACAACCTTAGTAAAGGAGTTGTTGAATACAGCTATAGAAGAAATAGAGAAAAAAGTACAGGAGCATGGGAAACTGATTGAAACCTTGAATGAACAATACAGAAAACAAGCAGAGGAGATCCAAGATGGCTAATTGAGTTGTAGCACAATAGAGAGCCTCTCTGAGAAAAACAACTCAAATGCTGGAATCTGACACCATGGAGAGGACCGGACAAAAGGAGAGGAATTCTTGCGTCCCAGCAAGAAACTGAGGAAAAAGAAATAAAAAAGTAAAAAAAAAGAAGAATAAGCATGGATGGAGGGCTGGAGCTGGGCATGCTCAGGTAGCTGTGCTGGGTGCATCTTGGAGTCTGGCAACTCACGATCAAGCTGAGGTCCCGGCCATGCCGAGAGTGGGGGTTGCTGAGCTCGAGACCCTTGGTGGGAGGAGGTGCTGCAATGGGGAGTGGAGACAGCGAGCAAAGCTGCATGGACTTTGGTGAGTGCTGGGAACTGGATTCCTCAGAGCAAGATCACTGGATTCCTCAGAGCAAGATCACCGGCAGGATGATATATTGCATTTGGGCAAGTCAGGCTTGAATCAAGGGCTGAGGCAGCTTCAGTGGGCAGCTCCTAGCCCAAAGTGGATTGGTGAGATCTGCTTGGGCTGGGCCATGCCCCTGATTGGGACCCAATAGCCAGGAACAAGGCTGTCCAAACCTATGACATCCACAGGGCACAGTCTAACTTGCCGAAGTCACTCACTAGTTGAGAGGGAGGGGCCGGCCCACAAGGCCACCCCTGCCTGCACCTCACAGATCAACAGCAGACAGGGAAGCCCTGCACTGCCCTAGCCAGTAAGCTGCAGAGGGAAATAATGCAGTACGTAAAGGTCCAGACACCTCCACCATTCACCTGTCTGAAAGGAACCAGAAGCATGACAAGACAGAGAAACAGCAAAAGGCCTTCAACCACCAACCCAGGGAAAATAAACCCAGAAGGGGTGAGTACAGAGGAGATTGAGGGCAGCGGGCATGCAGTATCAGACACGGCCTCATTGGAAATAAAGAAATAATTCCGTGACCTCATCAACGAATTTAAATCTGAAATTCTAATTCAGGTGAAGCAAGATATAAGAAGATTAATAAAAGAAACGCTGGGTATTCATCAAGAAGACAGGAATGGAAGAATGGAGGAACCTAGAGAAAGGAGAGAAGCCTTTGATGAAGAATATAAATAAAGTCCAGAATACATGAAACAGATCCAAAGAGAATATGAGGAAATTAAAAACTCCATTGAAAGCTGGCAAAACTTCTTAAACTAAAGACAGATTTTAAAACTTGAAGATAGGTTTGCAATGTATGATCATGAAAGGAAGGATCTCTTAAAAATAATAAGGAAATAGGAAGTAATGATACAAAGGCTAGAAGACAATAAGAAGATTTATAATGTACCCTGCAAAACTGTCTCTCAAAAGTAATGGAGAGACAAGATATTTCCATGACAAGAGGAACTAGGGGAGTTCATGACCACCAATCCAACCCTGCAAAGAATACTGGAGGACATTCTAGAGAGAGAGAAGAAAGGCACCAGGATTCCAGGAACAATGGCAGAAAGGCCTCAATGAAAGGAGCAGACAGTGGAATGAAGGAGAAAAGTAAACAACAATGACAAAAACAGCATAGCAGAGATGAGACAGAGGAGATTGGCTATATTGCTGTTTCGTCTTGACTGATTTTATTTGAATCTGGTATGCTTGAGGTTGTCAAGTCTGGGAGTAGGGGCAACTACTCTGGGTATGACAGGATTCAATAGGATACCCATTCTGGTTTGATTATTAACTGCCTTTGAAGTCCTATAATGTCTCCAGTGTTCAGTTTTTATTAATAGTGCTATGTACTACTAAGTTTAATTGTACTATGCCTGATGATATAGACAATTTTATTGAAAATAACAGGAGTCATCATGGTGACAACTTTAGAACACCTAGTATTGTGGTTTTATATGTCCTTCTCATTTCGTGTTTCTCTAGGAATTTGTATTGTTGACTTGTTTTGGTTTATTTTTCCCTCTAATACAGAAAGGCTAGGTATGCATGTAGAGACTTATACATGTGTAGAACTTCTAAACAATTTACAAGAATTGATTATAGTTATTGTAAAAAAAGAGAGAGGAAAGGAAATTATTCTAAAGGATATAACTGCAAGTATGTTTGAGTGTGTAGGATAGATGACCATAATACTAAGTTTTTTGTTGGATAGATGAACAGATCTGATTGCAGTCTCACTGTTTAAATGTCTACTTTGTATGCTTTACTTTTGTAACTTAAACAACTACTTCTAGGAGGAAAATATGTAATTGTCAACTAGTGATTTCTTACTGGTTTTTGTTTTTATTTTTTAAAATTTTGTATTATTTCTATCCTCTTTCTATTTCATTTTTTTCTCTAAATAAAAAATTTTTTAAAAAGTAAAGGAAACAAGCATAACTCATGAAACAAACTCAAAGAGACATCCAAGAAACAAAAAATTCTATTGAAAGCATGCAAAACTGCTTAAATGAAGCTGAGGATAGAATTTTGGACCTTGAGGACAGGATCACAATTAGTGACCAGGAAAGGATAGAACTTTTAAAAATAACAAAGCAGCATGAAATGACAATCTAGAATCTTCAAGATGATTGCCAAGAGCAACAATATAAGATTAATGGCCATTAGTGAAGATGCAGGACTCAATGCAAACGACATACGTAAAATATTTACAGAAGTAATAGAAGAAAATTTCCCAAACATGGGGAAAAAATCTGATATGCAGATAAGTGAAGCATATAGAACACCAAACAGTCACAATCAACATAAATCCACACCCAGACACATAATAATTAAGATCTCAGACATACAGCATAAAAACAGAATACTAAAAGCTATTAGAGAAAAGACACAATTCACCTATCAAAGAAAGCCCATTAGAATCACGGCAGATTTTTCAGCACAAACCCTCAAGTCAAGAAGAGCTTAGAGTGAGGTATTTCAAGCCCTGAAATAAAACAACTTTCAACCCTGACTGTTGTACCCAGCAAAACTTTCATTCAAATTTAATGGAGAAACAAGATACTTCCATGACAAAGAACAACTGATGAAATTCACATCCACTCCACCCTAGAAAGAGTATTAAAAGACATACTAGATGGAGATAAAAATGACCACAATCCCCAGAACAACAACAGAAAGAAACCACCAGATAGCACAAGCAATTAAATAAGGGGAAAAGCAGGAAGCAAACAACTGGAGCATAACATGGCAAAGTCGAGCCAGTACATACCAGTGATATCCATAAATATAAATGGTCTCAATTCACCTATAAAAAGAAATAAATTGACAGAATGGATCAAGAAACATGATCCCACAATATGCTATATAGAAAAAACACATCTGATGCAAAAGGAAACTCATAGATTAAAAATCAAAGGATGGAAAACAGTATTCCATGCAACAGGAACCCAGAAAAAAGCAGGGTTAACTGTTCTATTTGCAGACAATGTGAACTTTAAACCTAAAATGATTAAAAGAGATAAAGAAGGTCACTGCATACTTGTTAGTGGGAAAAATTCAAGAGGAAGAACTAACAACTATAAATATACATGCACCAAACACAGGAGCACCCAACTATATAAAACAGATACTAATGGACATGAAAAACCAAATACACAAGAACACAATTATAACAGGGGACCTTAACACCCCATTGTCACAAAAAGATAGATCAACTAGACAAAAAGTCAGCAAAGAAATAATAGAACTGAATCATACCTGTGAGCAATTGGACTTAGTAGATGTTTACAGAGTGTTCTACCCAACCACATCAGAATACACATTCTTCTCAGCTGTGCATTGGACATTCTCCAAAATAGACCATATATTATCCCATAAAACATTCTTAAGTAAATGCAAAGGTATTGAAATCATACCATACATAATATCTGACCATAGTGCACTGAAATTGGAAATTAATGGCAAAAGAAATTGCAAAACCTGTATGAATACATGGAAATTAAATAATAACCTTTCGAACATCCAGTGGGCTACAGATGAAATTAATGAAGAAATAAAGCAATACATACAACTCAATGAAAATATGGAAACAACATACTGTAATCTGTGGGATGCAATGAAAGCAGTCTAAAGAGGGAAATATATAGTAATAAATTATCATATCAAGAAAACAGAATGAACACAAATAAACAACCTAAAGCTCCATCTCAAGCTTCTAGAAAAAGAAGAGCAAGCTAAACCCAAAGCTCAGAGAAGAGAGGAAATTGTAAAGATTAGAGCAGAAACCAATGCAATTGAAACTAAAAAAAATACAAAGAATTAATGAATTGAAAAGCTGGTTTTTTTTAAAGAATAAACAAAATTGACAAACCCCTAGCTAACCTTATCAAAAAAAAAAGAAAGAAAAAACCCAAATTTATGTAATAAGGACTGAAAAGGGGGAAATCACTACAGATGCTATGGAAATTCAAAAGATCATGAATACCTACTTTGAAAATCTCTATTCACATAGCATAGAAAACACAGAGGAAATAGACAGATTCCTAGAAACATATGAACTACCAAAGCTCAACCAAGAAGATATAGCAATTTTGAACAACCCAATATCAGCTATTGAAATTGAAAACATAATTAAAAACTTACCAACAAAGAAAAGCCCAGGTCCTGATGGATTCACAGCTGAATTCTGCAAGAAATTTGGAGAAGATTTAATGCCAATACTCCTTAAACTCTTCAATGAAATTGAAAAGAAAGCAATCCTCCCTAAATCATTCCTGGAAGCAAGTATAACTCTCATACCAAAACCAGAGAAAGATCCAACCAAAAAGGAGAACTAACTATAGGCCAATCTCACTAATGAACATTGATGCAAAGATTCTCACCAAAATACTGGCACATAGAATACAGCAAATCATCAAGAAAGTTATATATCATGACCAAGTGGGGTTCATTCCCAGAATGCAGGAATGGTTTAACATACACAAATCAATAAATGTGATACACCACATCAACAGAGCCAAAAACAAAAACCACATGGTCATCTCAATAGATGCAAGAAAAGGTTTCAATAAAGTCCTACACATGTTCATGATAAAAACCCTTCAGAAACTCAGAATACACAGTGTCTACCTCAACCTTATAAAGGCCATCTATGACAAATCAATAGCCAACATTATACTAAATGGACAAAAACTGAAAGCTTTCACTTTAAAATCAGGAACAAGACAAGGATGTCCACTCTCACCACTCCTTTTCAATATAGTTCTGGAAACATGAGCCAGGGAAATCAGACAAGAGAATGAAATAAAAGGAATAGAGATAGGAAAGGAAGAAGTTAAATTATCACTATTTGTAGATGACATGATACTCTATATAGAAGACCCCAAAAACTCCATTAAAAGACTGCTAGAGGTAATAAACAAGTTCAGCAGTGTAGCTGGATACAAAGTCAATGCTCAAAAATCAATAGCATTCCTGTACACAAAAACTCACTGAGAGAGAAATTATGGAAATATCACCCTCTACAATAACATCTAAAAAATGAAATACTTAGGAATCAACCTAACAAAAAATGTAAAAGAGCTATATGCTGAAAATTATACTATTCTAAAAAAGGAGATTGAAGAAGATATTATGAAATGGAAGGATGTTCCTTGCTCTTGGCTAGGAAGAACAAACATTGTGAAAATGGCCATACTCCCAAAACTGTTATACAGATTTAACGCAATCCCAATCAAAATATCATTGACATATATCACAGATCTAGGGAAAACACTCCTAAAATTCATTTGGAAATGGAAGAAACCTAGAATAGCAAAGGCAATTCTGGCAACAAAGGTAAGGCAGGAAGCATCTCAATTCCTGACTTAAAACAGTACAGTATAAAGCCACAGTGATAAAATCAGCATGGTACTGGCAAAGAAATAGACCTGAAGATCAGTGGAACAGATTAGAAGATGTAAGCACAATTACAAAGACTTAGCCACCTGATATTTGACAAAGGGGCTAAATATGTCCACTGGAAGAAGGATAGCCTCTTTAATAAATGGTGTGGAAAAACTGGCTCTCCACATGCTGAAGACTGAAACTAGATCCATGCCTATCACTATGCACAAAACTAAAGTCTAAATGGATCAAAGACCTCAATATCAAAACAGAAACACTGAATCTACTAGAAGACGAGGTAGGTAGGAGTCTTGGAGACATAGGGGTAGGCAGAGAATTCATGAACAAAATGCAAACTGCACAGGAAATGCTTCAAAGAATCAACAATTGGGATCTCATATTATTGAAAAGTTTCTGCACTTCAAAGGAAATCAACAACAGAGTGAAAAGAAAACCCACAGAGTGGGAAAGAATTTTAGCCAGCAACCCCTCAGACAAAGGACTTATGTCCAGAACATATAAAGAATTGAAAGCATCAAGCCCCCCAAATTCAAAGACCCTCTCCAAAAGTGGGCATCTGAGATGAACATACAGTTCTCAGATGAAGATATACAAATGGCAAATAAATACATGAAGAAATGTTCACCATCACTGGTCATTTGAGAAATGCAGATTAAAACAGCATTGAGATTTCATCTCACTCCTGAAAGAATAGCTGCCATCAAGAAATCAACTGATAACAAATGTTGGTGAAGCTGCGGGGAAAAAGGAACACTGCTCCACTGTTGGTGGGAGTGCAGACTGCTGAAACCAATATGGAAATCCATATGGAGAATTCTCAGAACACTAGGATTTGAAGTTCCATTTAACCTAGCTATCCCCCTCCTGAGTATTTTCCCAGAAGAACTGAAAAGGTCATGTCACAGTGATATATGTGCACCCATGTTCATAGCAGCACAATTTGTAATAGCTAAATCTTGGAAACAACCAAGATTAACCACATTAACTCTGCCCATTAACCGCAGAGTGGATGAAAAAGGTGGTATTTTTATACAATGGAATATTATTGGGCTATAAAAAAGGATGATCTTGAGGCTTTCATAGGTAAATGGAGACAACTTGAGACTATCCTCATTAGTGAAATAAATAAGAAACAGAATTATAAGTATCACATTGTGTCTCTAGTGTAAAAAGTAATAAGAACTATAAGAGTAACAAAATGCAAAGTGTGTAATTGCTATTGTAAAAAAGAGGAAAAGAAAATGTGCTAAGGGATATAACTGCATGTATGTTTGAGTGTGTAAAATAGATGACCGTATTGCTGAATCTTTGTTGGATTGTTGAGCAGAACTGTTTGCAGTCTTACTGTTTGAGTGCCTACTATGTATCCTTTAATTTTGTAACATGAACAACTATGTCCAAGATGACAATATGTAATTTATCAACTAGTGATTTCTTAGTGCTTTTAATTTTTGTCCTTGTTTTTCCTTTGGAATTCTGTATTGTTGCTACCCTTTTTTCTGTTTTGTTTCTTTTTTCTCTTAAAAAAACCCCTCCTTTTGAGATATGGGATCTATAGTCTTTCCTCTGGAATCTGAGCAGGCTGTGCCTCCACCAATGGAATACAGCAGAAATAGTCCTGTGCCTGTTTGCACTGACATTTTAAGAGTCTTCTAACTACTCGTTTCTGCTTATAAGAATACTCATAGTTGTCATACAAAAATTCTGAGGCTTTTGTGCTATGAGCAAATCCCAATCAGCCACACAGAGAGGCACAGTAGAGAAACAGACTCACCTGTGTATCTCAAAGAATGACAAGGAGGAGAAATATAGAGCCTGCACCCCATGGGACTATTGGGGAACCCCTGCAGTGAGTCCCCAATTTCCTGTAAGCCTTTACTGTGCACAGCAAAAAGAAAGCAAGAGACAAAATGGCAAAGCAGCGGGGATCGGAGATGGCCAATCGTTCACAGGGAGCAAAAAGCCATGAGGCAGCCAGAACTCCAGTATTTATCATCCCATTTACACTGTGGAAATGGTGAGAGGTTTAGTGGATGACACAGTGAGTGGTGTGGTCTTAAACTAATGAGGGTCTTATGCTGATGGGGATGGTGGGGGAGATGGATGGTTAAAAAGAAGTTTGTCTTTTCCTCCAAGAAAAACCTTTTTAAAATTACTATTTGGTTTTCAAGGAACCAGGATGTCTTCAACAGATGTAGTCTTGCCCTGGAGTGTCACAGTGTCACAGGACCACTGAAACTTCTGCTGTATTCAGTGGCACCCGGAGTTATGTTTCCACATACCACAGTCAGCTCATATAGCAAGATACTAGGCCTCGGACAAGCCCTCACCACAATTCAATTAGGAAATGATTTTTCCCTGGAAATCATATAGAATGGCCCTTGACAGCTACCGGCTTTCCAGCTTCCGGTCTTCTAGTTTACCCCAGCTTCAGTTACAGGCATGCATTACAGTGCAGAGATAAGCTAGCTCCCCTGTCCTGAGCCACAGAACCATGATGCACGCAAGACTGATAATGCATCATGGTTTGGAGGGGCCCGCAGGGTAGCTTAGGGATGGAGTACCAGCTTATCCTGTGCAAGAAACTGGTTCAGTCCTCAACACTTTCCCACCAAATTGCTATTTAAGTCATTAAATTTAGAAGCAGTTTTTACATAGTAACAGCTAACCCAGAATATAAGCAATTTTATATATTCTAAATAGCAGTTATTTTTTAATGAAAGTGACATGCCTGTGTCATGCCTAGGTCGGGAAAATTTGCATGTTGTATCTATACTTGAGTTTTTCCCCTCTCAGCTGCTTCTGGAATTATAGTAAGAGCCTCAGGAGAGACTGAGTGGGCATTAGGGGACACACTTTGTAAATCAGCTGAGTCTGTGAGAGCAGAATCAGTAGTGCCATTATTGACATGAAGAAACTGAGACGCAGTTTAACTAACGGTAAGCGGCTAGAGTGGTTACCACGGTGGTGTTAGGGTTTGAATTGAGTGTTCCCAAATTCATTGCTTAGTTCAGAGAACATATTGATTGTTTATTGATTGATTTTGGACAAGTTGGATCAATGGGTATAGATGAGTTCAAAAATAGCTACTATTAACCAATTGCAAGTCTTAAAAGGAAAATCAAGTGGAAGACTTTGGGTCTGCTTTTCTGCACTGATCCCTGTTAACATCAATTAGGCTTCTCCCTGCTATGATATTCTAATTTTTAGCACAAAGAGAAAAATGAATTGATTTCAGGGTTGATGTCTCTTAACATTTAAAAAGAAATAGCTCCAATGAAAATATGGGCACTTTAGCAATAGAATAAATGGCTTGACATTTATGAGGGCAAAATAGTCAATATAAAGAGAATTTTCATATTGCAAAATAAATCATTAACATGGCTATTTGTAAGTTCGATTTTAAAATCTTGAGTATATCATTAATATATTTTCCTTCTACACTCTCTTGATTAAGGCACTCTCTGTCACAAGGAAAGAGTTGGCTTGCCTGTTACCCATGACAGTTGGCTATTCCAGCAGTCTCAATTTTTTTCCTCCTTCCTCACTGCTTTAGTACCAAAATGGGAACCCATTCCATGTTGAGAAGATTCAGAGTTTCAGTATGTTGATGTAGTGTTGTAAATATCAGACTGTCACAGAAGCATTCTGTGAGAATCCATGTTCTCTCTTTTCAATGTTATGACAATATATAGATGATGGATATAATAACCTCATTCCATTTGTTATAGTTTAGTTTAAAAATGACCCCCCAAATTCTCCTCTCTGCCCAGGCAGAGATTTAGAAAATGACTGGATCATGGGGGAGCTATAGCTGACTTGCTATTAGGAAGTGGGGTCTGTATGGAAGGGGTGGTCACTTGCTGGTGTGACCTGGAAGAGTACATCTCCCTCGTGGCTCCTCTGTTCACTCTGCTTCCCAGCTGCCGTGGTGTAAGCAGCTCTTCCCCTGCCATGCATTTCTGCCTCACAGTCAGCCTACCACGGGTTGTAACCATGAGCCCAAATAATCTTCTCCTGTGTTGTGCATTTCATTCCAGTAACAAGAAAGTGACCAAGACACCTCTCTTCTTGAATATGAGCTGGCCTCAGTGACTGATTTTGAAAGAATAGAATGCAACAGAAAGATGCTGTGTGACTTCTGAAACTAGTTTAGAAAACCCAGCAGGGTTTCTTCTTGGTGTTCCCTCCGATTGCTTGCTCTAGAAACACAGGCATCATGTTGCAAGAAAGACCAGGACACACAGAGAGGCCATGTCTACATATTTCAGCAGAGAGTGCTTACTGAGGTCCTAACTAACAGCCACCTCTGACAGCAGGCAGAGGCGTTGGGAAGACCTGGACATGCATCATCTTTGGCCACTTTTTGCAGTTGGGCAAGAGATTCTGAGTAAGAACTGCTTTGCTGAGCCTCATCAACCATTAGAACTGTGAGAAGAAAAAATAGCACAATGATTGTAGTCTTTTCAAGCCACTGTATTTTGGGGGATTTGTTACATAGCAGCAGATTACTGGAACACCATGAAAGCAATGTGGATTTTGTCTGGTTCCTCATGGTCTAAATGTGTTCATAGTTAGCTCCTCAAAGCCAGAGTTCCCTATCTCTGTTTAGATTTTCCTCCAGACATATCTATAACAAGGACCTGGTTACAGATGGCTAATTTTGGAGGTGGTCACAGGAAGGAGAAGTAGAAGAAAAAGTAAGAGAGTGAAGGCAAAAACCCAAAAAATGTTTCCAAGTAAGTTGACTACTACTGTGGTTGCTGGGGCTGGGGCGGTTGGGACATTTATCACTTCCATTCCTCAGTGACTGGGCTGCCAGCAGGGGCATTGACTTGTTTGTATGTGTATAGTCCAGTGTACTTCTGCAGCTCCTGAGCAAGCAGACTGAAGAGACCTTGTTGTGTGTGCTCCATGCGGGACCTGGAAGAGGCACACAGTGCTGGAGTTCTATCTGTGCTGAAATTGGGCGAGTCAAAATGTGTAGCATTAAGTCACAGATATCTACTACTTCTGATCAATTTCCCACATCCCAGCCAGGAGAACTTTTAAAAACCCAAATACACTTTTACTATACTCCCTTAATTCAGGTCCTTCCGTGAGTCCCTACTGCTCATAGGAACACAAAGAAAATCCTTACTGAGGTGGTACTGTGACCCTACCTCATACCAATCTCCTTTACACTACATGCCAGCTGAACTGCCATGGATTTGTTCCCCCTCTCCAAAGCCACAGGAACTTTGCACATGGGGTTTCCTCTGCCTGGAAGGCTCAGCTCACCCCCACCCAACCAATTGGGTAACTCTTGCTCATTCCTCCCATTTCAGTTCATGCATTTCTTCTTCAGGAAGGGCTTTCCTGAGGCCTTCCACTCCCAGACTGGATCATGTTCCTCTAAAAACTAACTTCAATGTGTGATTATTTTCCCCCTTAGGTCTTTGTCCTACTAATATCTCTCTCCCATTGCAGATAGAGGTGGCCAAGGCATGTGATTCATGTTGCAAATCAATAGCTGGAACATAGAAAACGAGTAAGTGTGTGTGAGCAAGTGTGTGTGTGCACATGTGTGTGCATGCAGATGAAGCACAATCTTCTAAAGATCTTTTTAAGGACTTGAATTCACCAAATTGTCTTCTCAAGAGTGTCCACCTTTGGGTTACTTCTGCAAATCTCCTGCACTCCAGCCTCCTCTTCATCTGTGCCAATATTGCCCCAAAGGAGATGCGAGGGAGGAGTAAATGATGGATGCAGGTAGAACAGATCCACTGATAGTCTCCCGAAGGACAGACATGCTTTTAACTACTGTCTCCCTAAAGAAGCAACCAGAATCACTAGCTTCTGCTGTCTGAAATAAACCCGACCAAAAGACATATGAACCTCCTTTATACTCCAGAATCTTTCACTAGGATGGCAGAATGCTCCAGAATTCTCCAGTGTGTTTGCAAACTAGTAATTTGAATGGGTAAGGGAGGAGAAGGAAACTCAACTTCAAAAGTTCAGTTTCGTGGCAATAAAGACAGTAGACAAGTTTCCGTGCATAAGAAGAGTGTGGATATAAACCCAAGTAGTGACCCTAGTGATTTGTAAGGACAGGCAAGACTACATCTAGAATACTACGCAGAGTTCCAGTCACCTTATTATAGAAAGACATTACAGAATTGGAGGTGGCATGACCCAGGGCACCGAGAGCCGCACAGGAGTTTAAAGGATCTCAGTTATGCAGAGTGGTGTGCTTTGGCAGAGGGGAGATTAAGTGGGAGCTCATTACAGAACAGATCATTCTGAAGGGAGTAGAGAAGATAATTGTTTCAAGGCTATTTGAGTCAATGTCAAATACGAGAACAAGGGGTTAGTAACTTAAGCTAAGAAAGTGAATTTAGACAGGCATTTTCTGAATCAGAGTAAATGATACAAACAAAGAACTGAAGATGATGAAAACAAGGGACATAGATTTTACTGAGAAGAAAACATGTAACTTTCCAAGTTTCATTCATTTATATCAAATAATGAAGAGTGATTTTTTTTCTTTTCCACTTTGAACAATTGTTTCTTATTAGCAGTGTTAAAGTTAAAACAGCAGTTAGAGTGCCTATAATTTTAGAAAATCTAGAGCAGATGTTGCTAAATCAAAAGAAAGAACATGGTTAAGAGCCCATCTTTTCTCTGTCTTAAAATGTTACGGATTTCTGAGCTGAGTCTACAAAAATACATTAATATTCATAAATTTTCACCCATGCACAATCCCGATAAAAATTTTCTTTGCCTCAGGTGACTGACATAACCATATGGTGATTCAAGAGTGCTAGCTACTGTTTTACATGGTAAAAGTTGGGGAGGGGAGCAATGCTGTCATGCATTAAAATACTGACCATAAGCAGTGGTCATACATAATGTGGCTCAGCCAACATTTAGGAAGCAGCTCCAGCTATGTGCTAGGCACTGCGCAAAATCCAGTGCCCAGAAATAAGACCCTGAGTGATATCTGATCAGACTCCACCCCAAGTCTCAGTGAGCTTCAATGACACAGTGACACGGATATCACAAAACAAAGGGGCAACAGGACTGGTGGACAGAGGAGGCCTGTGGAGGGGTAATGTGGGCATAGATAGAGAATAGTGCTCAGAGGCTTGAGGTTAGTTTGAAGCCCTCCTCCACCACTGACTGAACCATCTTGGGCAAGTTACTCCTCTGTGCCTTGTTTTCTTGATCTAAATGAGGGTGATCATCACATTCCCAGAATGTGAGTTGAAAATAAAGTGAAAGGATACACATGCCCCACATATTGCTAGTACACAGTGGGCATCCCCAAATGGCAGCCACAACGCGAGCTGAAGGTGCGGAAAGGGTAAAGAACACCAAGGCAGGAATTAGACCTATCTGATGTGCTTAGTGGCTATTATTATTGTCGTTGTCATCATGGTTGCAAAGCCTGAGCTACATGCCTAACACCTTTTACAACTTTAACATTTTGAGGCAGAATCTCCCTGCTCACTGAGCCCAGTCTGGGCTTGAACTTGTGATTCTTCAGCCATGGTCACCCAGAGGGTTGGGATGATGGATGTGTGCCACTATGCCCAAACGAGAGCTTTTACTTTCTTTGAGCTCATATAAAATAGTACCTTCTCACAGTGCTGTGCACAGTAGCAAGTGCTTACCACAGTGACCAGCATTCAGTAAGTGTTCAGTAAGGGTTAACTGCTATTGTTACTATTCTAGCCTGCGTGAGTAGGAAATATCAAACATATTAAATAGCTTAGTTATTTTTTCTTTGTTTCTGTTATAACTGGAACATAAACTCACCTTTTGCCTTTACTTGCTTTGCTGCCATTCTCCTCACATGTTACCAAATACACCAAGGTTGTCAGCAGTCTCAGAGTCTGATTTGTAGTGTACATTAAAATGAAGCCACCATATACTGAGGTTCAATAACTCACAGAGAGGAATTTGCTTGTTTTATTCCTACAGATTAATATTAGTATGGATACTATGATGAGAAAGCTTAATGGTGAAAACATTTGGGAAGCTAAGTTTTTTAATTATAGAAAATTCTAAACATATGCCAATGGTAGAGTCATGAGTATAACAAATTGCTGTGTACGCATTTCCCAATTTAAAGAGTTATTGGCACCCAATCAGTCTTGTTACCCAGGCTCCTTTCCTATACTGCTTCTTTGTTTTTAAACATATCCTAGACATAAAATTTTTTCATTGGTACTTCAGTATGTACCACTAAAATATGGACTTTATTTTATGAGCTAATCACAACACTATCATCTTACCTGAAAAATTAATAATAATTCCTATGTATCATCAGGTAATACAATTGGTGTTCAGATTTTTCTAATTGTGTCATAACTTCTTTTACAATTGATTCATTCTACTCAGAATCTAAGCAAGGTACTACTTTGCATCTTGTTGATATGTTTCTAAAGCATTTTTAAATCTCTAGATTCTCTCGTTTTTATCTTCTTGCTACTTATTCATAAAAGAAAGTGGATAATTTTCCCTGTAGAACTCCCTGTGGAACACTCTGGGTCTGCTGAGTGCGCTCCCAGAGTTGAAATATTCTTTTGCTTCCTGTATGCCTGTAGTAGACTCTAAGCCTTAATTGTGATGCGTGTATTTCGTGTTACATCAGGAGTTTCATGGTTCTGGTTGCTAGTTTTTTCCACAGTTTCACAGTTGATCAGTAGGTTTCAGTGATGCTGGCATGATTTGTTACGTAAAGTTTACTATTGGGCTTCCAACTAAAAGTTTTAGCTGCTAGCAGAATCTAAAGGTGGCTCTAAAGATCTGGGGAGATCCAATATTCCATTAAGAGATTGCAAAAGGATGCTACAATTCTATCATCTTCTATTCTTTATTTGTTAACTACAATTCTTCTGTGGAAAACATTAACAACAACTTTTTAGTTATCTTGAAGTATTATTAGGAAAGAAAAGACTAGATAAATATTTGATTGTTTTTAATTGCCAATTTCTAAACTAATGACTTTCTCCCAAGTATCTTAAAAAATTACAAGTTTCTTTTTTTAGTTTTAAAGAAGGAAAAACAAAATAAAACAAAAAATACAAGAGAGACAAATAATAACAAAAACCCAAAACGATAACAATATAGGCTTTCAAAACATGATGATAGGACCTTAACAAAGGTTGTAATTTTGCATAGCTATCTTCAAAAGAGTTACTCACATTACCACATACAAACATGAAAAATGATCTAGTCCTATGAGTGTTGACTGTTTTCCAATAACTAATAGAATTAGTAGTACAAAAAATATGGAGCACTGCATGAATCTGTGTGTCATCCTTACACATCTTCTCTGTATCATTCCGATTTTAGTATATGTGCTGCCAAAGTGAGCGCTACTTCATCTTTATGCACTTAGATATTTTAATGTATTTGATGTAGTGTGATACATGACACTTGCTATGTGTTTTGATGGTGAGACTCTTCATTTGGGCTAGGGTAGCCCTTTCATGTTGACTCTTGTGTTCACTGGTTTGATCTTGGTTGTCTTTGATGCATGTATTGCTTTCTGGTGTAACAAGATAGTCCAGGCTCACCTTACACAAGCCCAGAACCAACCACTTCTCTAAAGAGTACTAATTCCTGTTAGTAAGAAATGACATTTCAGATCACAAACTGGGAACTAGTTTGCCCATTACTCCTGGCCTGGCCATTGTTTCTGGAAGACTAAATTTCAAATACTTATCTGCAAAAACAAAGGCCAAGAACTGGAAGATTGCAGGAATGTGTAACCCTGGTAACTAATTTGATATGCTATCTGAGACAAAGGAGTTTTTAAAATATTGTCAGAGCTGCACAGCAAACTCCATCTGGATGTGCAACCTTAGCACCTCACTTGGAACCTGGTTGCCCCCCCATCTTCAATCAACCGCAGACCTTCAGATAGGTCCCTTGGAGCCTGGTTGGGCCCCACCTAGTGACCCTTAGCAGCTGTGGAGCTTTGGTGCACCATGTGGCATGAGCTGAAAGCCTGCATAGTGTACTCCATCTAGCTGTTCAGCCTTGGTACACCACTCAGAACCTGGTAGCGTCCCGCCCAGCAACCTCAAGCACCCCGGAGCTTCACAGTATCACATGAGATGAGTTGAAGGCCTACCCAGTGTACTCCACACATTTGAGGAGATTTTGAGTGCCACTAGGGACTTGTTAAGTCCTGACTAATGACCTCCACTTAACTGGGGAAACTCTCTCCAGTACAGACAGATATCCTCAATGCAGGAAGCAACTGAGACCTTGCATACAGCTTTTCCAGGGAAAATGACAAAACAAAAGAGCAAAATGCAATCTCAAACCTCCAGCCATCCCAAAGAGATGGAGACATGGACATAGAAAAAAATGTGAGCCTTACACCTGAAATATCTGAAATGATAGCAACTGAAGTACAGAAACAACTCCATGAAGCTATAAAGGAACGCAGTTCAGAAATAATCTCCTTGGTAAAAGAAGAAATGATAAACATAATAAAAGAAATCTGAACACATCTAAACAAGACATAGTTTAAAAAATTGAAGAGCACTGCAAAAAGATGGAAACCTTGAACGAACAATATGAGAAAGAAATAGAATGCATGAAACAGATTCAAAGAGACATCTGGGAAATCAAAAAATCCATCAAAAGTGGGCAAAACCATATCAATGAAAGTGAAGATAGACATTCAGACCTTGAAGACAAGATAGCAGCTAGTGAACAGGAAGGGAAAGATCTTTTAAAAATAACAAGGAATCAAGAAATAACAATTCAACAGCTACAAGATGATGCAAAAAAAAGATTGATAGGTGTAAATGAAAAAGGTGACAACACAAATGATATCAAAAGACTACTACAGAAGTAATAGCCAAAAATTTTCCAAACATGCAAAAGAAACTGACATTCAGTGAAGCATATAGAACTCCGGTTAGCCATAACCAAAATAAATCTACACCCAGACATATAATAAACATCCCAGAAATTCAACATAAGAACAGAATATTAAAAGCTGTTAGAGATAAGAGACAGATCACCTATAAAGGAAAGCCATCAGAATCACAACAGACTTCTCAACATAAACAATGAAGTCAAGAAGAGCATGGAGCGAAGTATTTCAAATCCTAAAGGAAAACAACTTCCAATCCAGATTGATGCATCCTGCAAAACTGTCCTTCAGAATTGATAGAGAAATAAGATACTTCCACAACAAAGAACAGCTGAAGAAATTCATGACCACCAAACCAACCCTGCAAAGAATACTGAAAGATTCTAGATAGACATAAAAATAACTACAACTCCAAGAATACCAACAGAAAAAAGCCACTAAGCAGGGCAGACAATTAAAGAGAGGGGAGAAGCAAAGAACCAACAACAGAAAGATAACATGACAAAAATGAGCCAATATATATCAGTTATAACCATTAATGTAAATGGCCTCAATTCACCTATTAAAAGAAACAGACTAGCAGAATGGATGAAAAATACATCATCCAACCATATTCTGTATACAAGAAACCCATCTAACCCAAAAGGAAATTCATAGACTGAAAGTCAAAGGATAGAAAACAATACTTCATGCAACTGGAACCCCCCAAAAAACCAGGGGTAGTATTCTGTTTTCAGACAATGTGAACTTCAAGCCAAGAATGATCAAAAGAGATAAAGAAGTTCACCACATACTGGTTAGGGGAAAACTTCAAGGGGGAGAGATAACAATGCTAAATATATATTCACCAAATATGGGAGCACCTAGCTATGTAAAACAAATATTAATAGAAATAGAAGATCAAATGAGCAATAACACAATTATAACAGAAGACCTCAACATCCCATTACACAAAGAGACAGATCAACCAGACAGAAAATCAGCAAATAAATAACAGAACTGAATCAAACTTGTGAACAAATGGATTTAGTAGACGTGTACAGTGTTTCACCCAAAAACATCCGAATATACATTCTTCTCAGCTTCACATGGGACATTCTCTACATAGATCACATACTACCCCACAGAACATGCTTAAGTAAATGCAAAAGAATCAAAATTATCCCACACATATTATCTGATCATAGGGTCATGAAACTAGAAATTAATGATGAAAGAAACTGCAAAATCTTCATAAACATGTGGAAATTAAATAATACACTCCTGAACAATCAGTAGGTCATAGAAGAAATTAAACAATATCTACAAGCAAACAAAAATATAAATACAACTTAACAGAACCTGTGGGATATAATGGAAGCATTCCTCAGACGGAAATTTATTGAGGTGAATTCCCACATCAGGAAAACAGAATGAACACAAATAAACAACTTGATGCTGCAACTCAAACATCTAGAAAAAGAAGAGCAAGTCAAGCCCAAAGCCAAAAGTAGGCAGGAAATTACAAAGATCAGAGCAGAAATCAGAGACTAAGAAAATAATGTAAAGAATCAATGAATCAAAGATTTGGTTCTTTGAAACAATAAATAAAATTGATAAGCCCCTAGCCAATCTTATTTTTAAAAGGAAAGAAAAAACTCAAATTCATGCAATAAGGAATGAAAAGAGTGAAATCACTACAGACCCTGTGGAAATACAGAAGATCATCAATACTTATTTTGAAAACCTTTCCTGTCATATGCTTGATAACACAGAAGAACTGGATAGATTCCTAGAAACATATGAATTAACAAAGCTGGATCAAGAAGTTGTAAAACTGATGAATAACCCAATTTCAATTAATGAAATTGAAAATGTAATTAGAGCCTTACCAACAAAGAAAAGCCCAGGTCCTGGTGGATTCATAGCTGAATTATACAAGAAATTCAAGGAAGACTTAATTCCAACACTCCTCAAACTCTGCAATGATATTAAAAGGGAAGCAATTCTCCCTAACTCATTCCTGGAAGTATTACCATACTGCCAAAACTGGAGAAAGACCCAATCAAAAAAGAGAACTACAGGCCAATCACCCTAGTGAACATTGATGCAAAAATCCTTGATAAAACACTGGCAAACAGAGTGCAGCAAGGTATCAAGAAGCTTATATACCATGACCAACTGGGATTCATCCCATGAATGCAGGGGTAGTTTAACATACTCAAATCAATAAATGTAATATACCATATCAATAGAGCCAAAGATAAGAATCACATGACCATTTCAATAGATGCAGAAAAAGATTTTGATAATTTCCAGCATTCATTCATATAAAAAACCCTACAGAACACTGGAATAGATGGGCTTTACCTCAATCTGATAAAAGCCATCTATGACAAACCAATAGCCAGCATCATATTAAATGGTCAAAAACTGAAACTTTTCACTCTAAAATCAAGAACAAGGCAAGGATGTCCCTTATCACCACTCCTATTCATTATAGTGATAGAAACATCAGCCAGAGCAATTAGACAAGAGAGAGAAATAAAAGAAATAAGGATAGGAAAGGAAGAAGTTAAATTATTATTTGCAGGTGACATGATACTCTCCATAGAAGACTCCCAAAACTCCATTGAAAGACTTCTATCTGTAATAAGCAAATTCAGTAGTGTAACTGTATTCAAAGTCAGCACTCAAAAATCAATAGCATTCCTCTACACAAACAATAAACTCACTGAGAAAGAAATAAGAGAACCACACCCTTCACAATAGCATCCAAAAAATGAAATACTTAGGAATCAATCTAACAGGAAGTAAAAGATCTATTCAGTGAAAATTACAACACTCTGAAAAAAATCAAAGAGGATCTCAGAAAATGGAAAGACATTCCTTGTTCATGGATAGGAAGAACAAACACTGTGAAAATGGCCATTCTCCCAAAATTTTTACACAGATTTAATGCAATTCCAATCAAAATACCATCAACATACCTCACAGATCTAGAGAAATCATTCCTAAAATTCATCTGGAACCAGAAGAGACCTAGAATAGCAAAGGCAATTCTGGGCAACAAAGGCAAGGCAGGAGGCATCACAATCCCTGACTTGAAGTTATACTACACAGTTACTGTGATAAAATCAGCATGGTACTGGAATACAAACAGACATGAAGATCAATGGAATAGATCAGAAGATAAAACCACAACCCCAAACACACTCAGCTGCCTTATTTTTGACAAAGAAGCCAAAGCATGTTCTCTGGAAGACCAATAGCCTCTTTATTAAGTGGTGCTGGGAAAACTAGCTTTCCATTTGCCGAAAACTAAAACTAGATTCATGCCTATTATCACGCGCTAAACTAAAGTCAAAATGGATGAGAGATATAAATATTAAAACAGAAAAACTAAATCTGCTGGAAGAGAAAGTAGGTAGCAATCTTGAAGACATAGGGGTAGGCAGAAAATTCATGAACAAAAATCAAACTGCACGGGAAACACTTCCCAGAATCAATAACTGAGGTCTCGTTTTATTAAAAAGATTTTGCATGTCACAAGAAATCTGCAACATAGTGAAAAGCAAGCCCACAAATTGTAAAGAATCTTAGTCAACTGTCCCTCAAACAAAGGGCTCCTATCTAGAACATATAAAGAATTTTAAAAATCAAACTCCAAAATTCAAAGACACAATCCAAAAATGGGCATGTGAGATGATTACACACTTCTCAGCTGAAGAAATACAAATGGCAAATAAATACATGAAAAAATGTTCAGCATCATTGCTCATTAGAGAAATGCAAATTAGAACCACACTGGGATTCCATCTCACTCCAGGAAGAATGGCCAGGATCAACAAAACCATCAATAACAAAGGCTGGAGGGGATGTGGGGGCAAAGGAACGCTTCTGCATTGTTGATGCAAGTGTAGACTTGTGTAACCACTGTGGAAATCATTCTAGAGATTCCTCTAAAAGCTGGGATTGGAGGTCCCATTTAACCCAGCTATTCCACTTCTGAGAATATTCCCAGAACTGACAACATCACACCACAGTGATATATGTGCACCCATGTTTATAGCAGCACAATTTGTAATAGCCAGATCTTGGAAACAACCTAAGTGCCCATCAACTGAGGAATGGATAAAAAAGATGTGGCATTTTTATACAATAGAATATTACTCAGCTATACAGAAGGATCACATTGAGGCTTTTATAGGTAAATAGATATGAGTTGAGACCATACTCATAAGTGACACAAATCAAACTCACATGTGTAAATACCATATTGTCTCCCCAGAATAAGAAACTGAAAAATAAGATCTAAATCTTATAAGATTTATATTAAATGAGATACAAATCTTTGTATATAAGATACAAAATCTTCAATAAATATTGTGAAAGGGTAAGAAACTTCTCAAAGGGGAAAAAATAACTCAGGAAAAAGGAGAAAAGAAAGGGGAAAGAAAAAAGATATAAATATGTATATACCCACTTAAGATAGCTAAGATGATTGTGCTACTAGTCCTATTAGTTCTTAAAATAAAACAGTTGACATACATAGGATCAGATCAATTTTGCATGTTTATATCTGATAATCTGAGTAACTTTTTTGAAGATAACCGTGCAAAATAACAACCTTATGTTCCTACCACCTTGTTTTGAAAGCCTATATTGTCATTGTTTTGGGATCTTTGTTATTGTTATTTATTTGTCTGTTTCTTGTTTTTCCCATAATTTATTTTGTTTTGTTTTTCCCTCTAATCCAGGAAGGATAGATGTACATGTATAGGCTTATACATGCCTAGAACTTCTAAAGAGTTTACAAGAATTGATTTTATTATGTGTGATGGTATGAACAGCTACTTTGAAGAAAACGAGATATTCTGGTAGTCATTGCTGATTTCTTACCATTTTGTTGTGAAGTCCAGTAATGCTTTTATTCTTTTTTTGATTGATTTTAGTCTGTTTTGTATCATTTAATTTCAATATTGTGAAGGTATAGACAGCTATTTTGAAGAGAACAAGAGACATTATGGTAGTCACTGCTGATTTTCCTGTTGTCTGGTTTTGAAGACCTGTGATGATTTCATTCTTTTGTTTTGATCAGTTTTATACTATTTTGTCTTGTTTGAATTCATTGTGAGTAAAGATATGAACAACTATTTTGGGGAGAACAGGAGACATTGTGGTAGCCACGGTTGATTTCCTTTTGTCTTGTTTTGAACTCCTGTGTTGCTTGCATTGTTTTGTTCTGATCTGCTTTGTTCTGTTTTTATTCTCTTTAAAATAAAAAAATAAAATAAAACGTTGTCAGAGACTTTGAAAATTGATTCCCCTAAAATGGCAGCATGACTATAAAATGCTGTGAGGAATTAGAAGTTATCTCAGGGAAGTGAAGACCAAATTGGGTTGGGAGGCGTGGGATCAGAGATGAGCTGGGAGCAGGGTGAGAGTCTGAAGCAGTGCAGGAAAACTGTACCGTGCTCCTACCATGTACCCTGTTAACTGGGACGAGCCCGCCAGTGCACAGCTCAGTTCACTGATACCTACGTGTGTTCAGTGTGACCCTGACGTATCTCCTTGCAACTAGGACTTCTGGACCTAAATTTCTACTCTTAGTCACATAGACCAATGGTTCTTTAACATTGATCTTTGGTGACATTTTGACCAGTCTGTAGTACTACAGTAAAATTGAAGAAGGAGGGAAAAGGAGGAAGAGGAGGAAGAAGAGGAGGAGGAGAAGGAACAGGAGGAGGAAGAGGAGGAGGAGGAAGAGAATGGAAAGGAGAAGAAGAAGAAAGGAGGAGGAGGAGGAGAAAAGAAAGAAGAGCAGGAAGGAGAGATGTTATGTATTTACCAACTATTCTGTCTTGGAAAGTAGCCTTCAAACATCACTCTGGAAGTATCTGCTTATTACTTTGTGGTGGTTTTGTTGTTGTAAAATGTCTTTCTCATACAAAATCATGGTGATAATAAATGACAATTTTGACGCTGTTATTAGGTTGGCAATTATTGTTTCACAAGTTTGCCCTTTGAAATATGATCAGCTTGTGGAATCCAACATTGGGGAGCCTATTGGGGGCACACCAGAGAGCTCCTGCTGCCGGCCAAGAAGGGTGGGCACCAGCTGGGAAGATTGAGGTGAATCCACCCTTGGTCAGAGGGAACTAAGCTCATGTCCATGAGTGGAGGCAAGAGGGAGGAGAACCCTGGCTGTTCAGGAAGGGCTTCAGTCTCCAGGGCTGAATGGGAGCTGGGAAAGGCCATAAACAGATAAGAGGGCCCAGGAGGGGCCCCAAAGGATGCTGGCTGGGGAGGGACGCTCAAAGGGGCAACCTCAGCTCCTGCCATCAGTTCAGTCCATGAAAAGCACTTCTTGGGAACCTAAGAGCTGGGGAGCCCTGAGGACTGGAGGTGAACATGACCTGTTCTGCCCATCATAGCTCCCCACAGGCTGCTCTGAGTCTGTCCCAGAGCTGTGACCAGGAGCATAGTGCACTCAGACCCGGACAGGCCTTGGGCTTCAGGGTCCGCTCTCCCCCCACCTCCTTCTCTACCGTCTGATGGTCTCATGCTGGAGAAAACAGGACAATTTGGGCATAAAGTAGGCAAAAATAGAGAATAGAAGATTTAAAAGAGTTTTATTGGTTTCCATATTGTTAGGTGGGGTGTTTGCTGAGAGGCAGGCAGGCATGGGGACGTATGCTGTCAGCTGGTAACATGAAGACTTCTCTCCCAGCATCCCAGGCTCCTGTGGGGTGAAGCCCTCTTTACTTCCTCAGCCTCTGTCCATATCCCTGCTCCACTTGTAGCAGAAGACTCTCAACCCCATGCAAAAGCCACCTTCTCCCCGCATCCTCCCAACTTCTGGCCTCACCTCCTCAGAGGGGTTTGCAGGCCCTGCACCTGTGCCCAGCATTGCCACTGCTCTCACAGCCTTGACGACAGTCCAGTCTTCTTTCCTAAAGAGCAGGTCCAGCCTCTGAGTGGTCACATCAGTGCCTTTCCTTGGCCTCAGATGCTCAGTGAGCTCCAGGTACTTATGGTGAGAGTTCCTGCCCTCCAACCTCAATTGCCACAGATGACCCCTCACCCCAGCTCTGAGATGGTCCACATCATGCAGACAGGTCTCTGCCAGAGACTCTGGAGTTGGTGTGTGGACGTCTCAGCCCTCAGGCAGTAAGGAATGAGGGATCCAGCTCTGGTCGATAGCTAACTTAACGGCATGTCCCTCATGGGACATCTTTTTTTCTGTATCCCTTTCCATTCCCCTACTCAGGTGTTCCCTGCACCTTCAAAGAAATATTTGTACTTTCTATCGCATATCTGTTTCTGAGAAAACTATGGCTCCTAGACCCTGTGCTTATCTTGACAAAGCCACTGAGAACCTCCCTTCCTGCAGCTCTGATGAGAACATCCCAGGCCTTGTCTCACTAAATCTCTGGTCCCATAGACCTTTGGTGAACACTTTCTCTTTCATGAAATATTCTGCGCTACCCTATATGCCTGGCTTTCTTCCTATTTCTGGCCATTCCTTTCCAATCACCTTCATGGATATTTTTAGATCAGTTTTATTAAGATGTCATTCACATACTGTGCAGTTCATCCCTTTAAAGCGAACTCCATGTTTTAAATACATTAGTATTTACTTATATGAACTTAATTTGTTCCACAGTTATGGGGAAGATGGCCGTGCTTGTGTTTGCGCAGGGAAGGTGACTGTGGTCATTTTTGCCAACCAATAAGGAGTTTATGAATGGAAGCAAAATTTTCTGTTCATGAACCAAATTGTTCATGGACAGAAGCATTTGTGAATCGAGGTATTACTGACAGAGTCGTTCAGTCATCACCACTTTTTTTATATATAACATTCTCCTCATCCTGAACAGAAACTTGATCTTCATCGACAAATGCTTCTTATTTTCCTGGGAACATCCATGTACAACTTTTTTTGCAGGCATGTTTTCTTTATTGCTGTTTAACATTTGAGGAACTACCAGACTACTTTTATGGAGGCTACACCACTTTACATTTCCGACTGCCCTAGCCAAGTGTAGGTGTCCAATTTCTCTACATCCTCAATCACACTTGTTATATTGTCTTCTAATTCTGGCCATTCTGGTGGATATGAAGTGGGTTCTTTTAGTAGTTTTGGCTTGCTTTTCCTTACTGGCTGTTGATTAGCATCTTTTCATGTACTTATGGGTCACTTGTATGTCTGCTGTGGAGAAATGTTTATTCAAATCCTTCATCCATGGGCTGGTTTTGCAAATGTGGACACTACTCCGAGCGCAGTCTTGACACCCTTTGTGTTGCCCTCGTACGCATACACACTAATACCTGTTCCTTACCACTCGCTATTCATTTATTCAATCATGTTTTCATTAAACAAATATTTCTTAAGCTCCTAAAATGTAATGAGCTCAGTAATGATGATGAGGTCTTTGACACTGGGGAGCTTGGCAGCTTGCATTTGGGGAAGAGGTGCCAGAGAGCAAATTCAGGACCTTGTATGCGTTAGGCAAGTGTTTCACAGCTGAGCTGCACGCTTCCCCAAGCTGATATGGAATAAAGGAGCACATAGACAGGGCACTGTAAGACAGTGGAAGAATTATGACAGCCACATGATACGGTGGTGAAAAGTCTTGATGGTGGCTATTACTTTATAGTAGGGGCCAACAAAGGCCTTTTTAAGGAGGTGAGACTTATGTGATAACCCAAAGCAAAACATAAGAAGCATCCTGGGTGAAGGGAAGTAAGCAACAGCAATGAGTTCTGTGTGTTCCGGAAGTGAGGAGGCTGCTGGGGCTGGAGCGGGAGGACAGCAGGAAGCCCTGGAAAGGGGCAGGCAGGTCCTTGCTTTCCAAGGATGGTCAAGCAAAAGTTAACCATGCTGGTGTTCTTCAGATGGGCCCAGCTGTGAGACGAGGGGAGCAGGCAGAAACCACAAGCACACAGGGGTCCTTGGACTGGAAATGAAAGCTTTCCAGTGCCTACTCTGTACCTAATTATAACTCTTCTCACACAGAAGCAAAAAGATGTGAGACTCAGGAACAGCTAATACATAAAAAAACTGGCATGAACCATTATTCTGCTTAAAATAGAAAAATAAAACCCAAACCATCACTACAAGGTGACAATTTATGGTATTGGAAATGCCTTCAGAAGTCTTTTTTAGAGTTTCATGTTGAATGTTTATGGAAGGTATAAAATTCTTATAATGCCAGCGTTTTATGAACAGTGCAGTTGGCAACTCCTTTTAGCCTGATTCCTGCTTTCAGGAAATGTGGGTTTTCCTTCATTTATTCATATTGTTTCCAGCCCATCAAAAATAGACAAGATGGAACAGAGAAGTCCATTTGTACCATTTGCCACTCTTCGGAAATAATTGCCAGAAGCACTTTATGGTTGCCAGAGTGACTCCCATGCTAGTGGTCCTCAGCTAAGATTGTGTGCTTTCACTTCAGTCTTTGTATTCCGCCCCCATCTCTGCCACCAGCAGGATAATTGAAATGGGAGAAGCAGTTCTTTGAAATTCAGTGCTATGCAAAGGGCAAGATAAGGGGTGAAAATGACCTATAAGAAGTCACCCCCCCAAAAAAGACATAGACTCCCTCTGTCCAAGAATGAATTAACAAAAGAGTTAGGAAAAGCTCGGTTTACCAAATACACAGATATACAGAACCATATGCGTGTGTTCATTAAGGCGGTGTGAAGGAGGAGGAGGTGAGCTGAGAAAATAACAAAGCTGCAGAGTATGAGTGCAATGATTTTTCATTCTGTTTCGCTTCAGCTCTGCCCCTGCAACAGAGGATCTAATCAATCTGCCGGCTATTAAGTTTGTTAATTGATAATGCATACTAATTAGGCTGTGCGCAGTTACTTAAGAGACTTTGCTAAGGTGATTGTAGGCACAAGTCCAAATGGAGTTTAAAGTATTCTGTGTGAGGTTAAAACCCATCAACCAGAATAGATGGATTTTATATTATAACAGAAGGCACAATATACCCATAAGTATTTAATGTATTGCACAGTTATCCATTATTACATATTTTAACTCTACAAAATAATTAAAAATGTAAAAACAGCTACTAAAAACTATAACTAAGTCACACTGGTGAGGGTGTGAGGAAGTGTCAATGAGAGTGCTATTTTCTCATCAAGGTAAATGTTTAATTTTCTCATTTATATTTGAGAACAGGCAGGAGACCCTGAGAAGCCAGACTTAGTGAGCTGCCTGGGCACCAGAGGTAGAGACACTCTCTCATGTCAGACTGTGATGCCCACGATTCCAAGGTCAGCCCTCCAGGGACTGCCTGGTTGACCCACAGAAATATATAATCTGGGAGCTCAAGGTTGAAACATGTTTATCAAGCATAAAATTAGCTGCTGGTGCTATGGTGGGTACCCTTCCTAGTGGAGAGCTACTACTGTGGGAGTGGACTGAGAAGGACATTCAGGTGTCCAGCAAGTGTCACTTGAGACAATGTTCGGCAGGGACAGCTTATTTTTCTCTGCATCTGGGAAAATGAATCAGTTTAGTGTAACCCCTGCCCCCTTCCATATGCTTAGTGGGGTCCAAAGAGATTTAGCCAGATTAGAATGATATCTCACTCTGCTCTGGTGAATGTCTTAGAAATTCAAGTGGGTCAGGAACTAGGTATGGCTCAGAAATCACCTCATGACAAGCCTCATACAAGATTAAAATTCCATAGGAAGCCTTGAAATCTCCTTGTTCTGGAAGATTCAGAGACTCACCTCGTGAGCTCTTTATTCACTCAGTCAGTAGACTTCTTGAGAAGATTCTGTTTTCCGGGTGCTTGTGCTCAGTCCTGGGGATACTGCAGTAAACCAAGGGATGCAGTCTTCTCACCTTCACACAGTTTAGACACCAATGCATCTAATGGATGCTGCCAGAGCAGCTTTTTAAAATTGGAAATTTGTTCATGTACTTCCCTTCTTACAAATGACTGATTCCTCCAGGTTAAAGTCCAAATTCTTTACATGACATTTGAGGTTTTCCACCCTTTTCTGGTTATACTGCCCCTTTTCAACAAATATTTTTTGAGACACTTCTGTATTCCGCATACTACATAAAGTGCTGGATATACATCAGAAATCCAATAGACACAGTCCCTTCCTATAGAGAGCTCACTGTTGGGCAGACTTAAGTCATATTCAGAGCAAAATCAATCCATGCATTTGGATCTAAAGTTGGCTAAGTCTCTGGAGTTTCTGGGTAGAACTATAAAATGGTAGTTGGCTATTTCCAAGAATGGTGTTTCAATCAAATTATTCATGAATGGCTGTTATGGATAAGGCTCAAGTGTTGGGATCTTGGTCCCTAAAGCGGCAAACGTCAGAGATGAGGCCTTTTGGAAGTGATTAAATCATAAAGATTCTAATTTCATGAGAGGATTAATTCATTGTTGAATTCATAGCCTAATGAACTTATTAACAAACAGGACCTAATTGGATGAGGAGGGTCACCAGGGGCATGACTTTGAAGGATATATTTTGTCCCTAATCCCTTCTTTGTTGGCTATTCCTCTCTCCCTCTCCCTCTCCCTCTCCCACTTCCTGGCTGCCATGAAGTGAGCAACTGCCATTCACTTCTGCCATGATGTTTCTGTCTCACAGCCATGGACCTAGCTGACTATGGACTGAAAGCTCTGAAACTGTGAGCCAAAATAAACCTTTCTTCTTTTAAGCTATTTATGTCAGGTATTTTTGTTACAGTGACAAAAAGTTAACCAACAATGGCATCAGTATTTTAAAACTTTTTATTAGTACATACATGCAGGGCATAATGTTTACATTCCTTGTGTAGACTTGGTACCTGTACATAATACATCTTAATTCTTTTTACAACTCATTTCCCTCCTCACTCTCCCTCCTTCCTCCCTCTGTTGATCTCCTTCCCATTTGAGAATGATCTATCTCCCTACTTCCTATTATGGCAAAACCTTGTGAGCACAATTTGTTCCAGCAACATGCTTGTAATTCAAAGCACTTGTATAGCAAATTGAATTGCCCCATGAGAAATAATGGAAACTCAGACGATTTGCTCCACAGTCCAAAAATATTCATATAATAGTGCAATATGATAAAAGGTGACAAAGAAAAGACAAATATAAAGAAAAATGAACAAATTAACATGCACTTACCTTTGAAAACCTTCATGGTTGGTATGAAGGAGACAAGAGAGGAGGATTATTGTATAGGATGACTTTTATCATCACTAACAGAATTGCTGCTCTCTACTGGTTCAGTGGAATCTTTTGCAACTTTAATAAGGAAACTATCTAACAACACTCACTTTTGCTTCCTTCTGAAGATTTCATGAAAATGTGGCATCCCATTGTCATTAAACAGATCTTTCACCCAAATAAGTGGTGCTTTTGTGCAAAATTTTGCACTGTTTCCCACATTTTACACACTCCCTTATCCCTTTTGAAGTGAGGGATTTGTCCACCTTTTTCTCCTTTCCAGATGAGATCTCCTCCATAACCTCTTGCTGTGGGGAGATTATCACACACACACACACACACACACACAGAGAGAGAGAGAGAGAGAGAGAGAGAGAGAGAGAGAGAGGAGAGATAAGACAGAGTGGAAAGATAGAGAAAAACCACTGGCTCAGTTATGATCATATGACATTCAGTGTCTACACCTATTGCGAGACATCGCTCCTTTATCAAGTTAAAATTTATTGAACATGTTTGTTCATCTTGCAGAACACTCCCAGAACAAGTCACTCACAATCCAAGATTTTACTATATTTTTTATTTTATTCTTTATGTATAATGTGGGTTTCTCATATAAAAGAAACTGATATTTAAACTTGTGTGTCTGATTTATTTCACTTAATATTGTAATTTCAAGTCATATCCATTTTCCTATAAGTGACTAGCATTTCACTGTGTGTATCACATCTTTTCTTTATCCATTTATCTGTTGATGAGCACACAGGATGCTTCTAAGATTTAGCTCTTGTGAGTTATGCTGCTATGAACATGAGTAAGCATGGATTGCTGTGATGTGATTTTTTTAAAAACTCTTTTAAGAAGATTCCTAGAAGGGAAGAAGCTGGGTCAAATGGAATTCCCAGTTCTTGTGTTTTGAGGACTCTCTATACTAATTTCTATTGTGTCCTTTATCCCTGCAATCTTACCACCACTTGTTACTGTTTGATTTCTTGGTGATAATCACTTTTTCTGGGGTAAGATAAATGTCTTAATTTGTATTTTCCTAATGGCCAGAGATGCTGTATATTTCTTCATATATTTACTGGCCATTGGTGCTTCTTCTGTGAAGTGTCTATTCATTTCAGTTGCCCATTTTTTGATTGAGTCTCTAATTTCAGGGACATCTAATTTTTGAATTCTTCTGTTTTGCTTATTTGGTTGTTGTTGCTTTGTTTTTGAGAGAGGTTACCACCATGTAGTGCAGGCTGCCTTAAGCTTGTTTATGTAGTCCAGGCTGTCCTTGAATTTATGGTGATTCTCCTGCATCAGCCTCCCAAAGGCTGGGATTACAGGTATATGCCACCACACCTGGCTTGAATTCTTTATATATTCTAGACATTAGTTCTCTGTCTGAGTAATAACTGGTAATTTTTTTATTACCATTCTGTAGGTTGTCTTTTCAGTCTGTTGGTTGTTGCTCTTGATGTGCAGAAATTTTTAATTTTGAGATGATTCCACTGGTTGATTCTTAATTTTATTTCTAGTGCAATGAGGTTCTGTACAGAAATCCCTTGCCTGTGCCTATGATTTCAAGAGTTTTACCTACTTTGTCTTCCAGCAGGTTAAGTGTTTCTGTTTTAACATTTAGTTCTTTGATCCATTTTGATTTTGGTTTAGTACATGGTGAGAGACATAGGTCTAAAGTCAATCTTCTGCATGTGGATTGGATTAAATATTTTTGAAACAAATGAGGGAGGTGACATTTTAAAAAATTATCATAGGATAATCTACAAACTATTTTAAAAGCAGGAATGGGTGACAAGTTCCGTAGACAGCTACTAAGCGGAGGAAGGTGTCTATTTTATTTCTACTCTTCAGGCCAACTGAAAGTTCTCACAAACAGATTTGGATGCTAGCAGGAAACTGTGGTGTAGACCCTGTACACTTAATCAACAAATGAATTGTGTTCCTACAGCATAACCATTGAGGCTGGAGTTGATCCATACTGCTTTGTTTTAGCTATTTTGGGATGACTGAATTCAATGAGTCTGCACAGAGAAAATTCTTCTCTGAATAGTCAATTGAAAGTATCTAAGAGGAAAAAAGAATGACTGACGGTTCACTATCTTAATACTGAACATGTATTTTAAATAATATAATATATAATTATATATACTAAACATATAATACTGAACACGTATTTTAAAATTAGGATATCAATGGTAGTATTACATAAATACAATAGTTAATGTTTGGCAATCAGAAAAAAACTTTTATTACCATATGCCAATGTCACAAATATTTATTCTTATTGTACCAAAAGTTGAGTTGGATTAAAAGTTTAAAACACTTAAGAACTACACATGGAGTTATTTTTCTTCCACATTAGGAACCAGGGAGGGCATTGTGCTTCGCCATGCTGATTCTATAAGGGATTTCTGAAAACTGAATTTCTTTTAAAGTAGATTCTGGGTGAAGGAAACATGAATAAAATAAACAGCCCTTGGTATTGACATTTATTCACTAAAAGTGAAGTCTCACTAATGAAGACTATTACCATATGCAAAGTCATTAGGGAATCGGTATTATTGGGACTTTTACTGGGATGAACAGTGAATCTCTTACCCCTTTATTTTTATTTGCATGGATGAATTGAGAAAGCAATGAAGTAACATTTTTTTCATATAAATATTTGAAGATTAATTCACCAGGATGGATTAACTGCTAGAGCATGGCCCCTAACCCTCCGTGGTTTAACACATAAATGGGTTTTGCTCTTGCCTGCCTCACAGCCCAGGAGCTGTGGGCAAGGAGGCTCTGTCTGCCCAGCTTGTCAAGAATTCAGACTCCTGGCAACTCCTGGCTCCCTCTTCCTCTGAGGCCACGCACAGTAAAGAGGAGTGTGCGGTGTCCATCACTGCCACCCACTCTGCTGAGCGGAGCCCAGCTCCCCACTGCACCCACTCCACGGGAAGCTGGGAGAGACGTCTAGCCAGCTGCCAAAGTGGAAAGGAGGAAATCTGAGGAACAGCCGGCCAATCGCCACTACCTAAGTCTGCCCAAACAACATCTCTAGGAGAAAAGTTTCTCAGCAAACAAATGATAGTGTCTTTTTTCACAGTTGTTTACATCGAGACAGTCCCCACAGCTATGTCATGTACTATCTATTCTTTCAGAGATGTTTAGGAGATGAAATCTGATTTGTATAGCAAGGTTTGCCCAAAATATACGGTAAGAATTCCAAGGAACTTTTCCTGTGATTCAAGTGCACGATCTGGTCAGCCACAGTTCTTTGGTTTCTGAGCTTGAGGCAGTGGGTTTGTGTCCTCCTCAGTCCGTCTGTACTTTCTGTGGGTGCCTGTTGTATACGAAGCTCCAACCTCTGTCCTACTGCTCTTAGCACTGTTCCCAAGCTTCTGGATACTCCATTTTTCTGACCATATACACCTTCACTTTAGAGTTGGAAGATGCAATTATTTAATTGCATCTTGTGATGATGACATGGACAGGTCATCATCACAAGATTGTGAATTGTGTCTAGATGCCCCCACCAAAGCCTTATGTGGTCTTAGATGGGGCTTTTCAGAGGTGGCTGGATCAAGAGTGTGTGATGCTCGGATCAAGAGTATGTAATTACTGAATCAGTTCACTGACTGGTTTGGTGTAGTTCTGAATATGGACAATGGGAAGACCCAACCTGGGTGAGAGTGCTGTCACCCTAAGGACATGTACCTTAGATAGAGAGTAGAAGGGACAAAAAGAGGGATGCTTTGCTACTTCACTGTTTTGCTGCCTTCTGCCCTCCATGAACTGTTTCACCTCTGCGATGCCCCATTGCCATCAAATCTGCCATGGAGCCAGCAACTATGAACTGAAACCTTTACAAACTCCTGTCCTTCTTTATCTTTGGGTATCTGGTATTCTGTCTCAGCAATGAGAAAAAGAAACTAAGACACAATTCTTTGAGGACTACCTCATCACAAATCACAAGTTTATGAAAATAATAGCCCTCATAAGAAATCCACAAAAAAGAGAGAAGTCAAGATGGCTGATCAGTGAGCAACAAAATACAAACCCTCCTGGGAGAAACAACTCATATGCCAGAATAAAACATCCTGGAGAGACCCAGACAGAGGGAGATGGATCCTCTTGACACAGGAAGAAATTAAAACGTAAAAAAGCTCGTCAAATACGTTGGGACTACAACTGGAACAGCTAAATATTTCGGGACACAGTGTTTTTGTGGCGACCCGCCAAGTTTGCACTGGCCTGAATTTGCGCCAGCTTGAATCTGCGCCAGCCAGCAGAGCCACCCAAACTCGTTCGACCGCCACTCACAGGAAGCACAGCAGCGCTGAAGTCGGGGATTGGTGAGCCCAACAGAAAGCGGAGCCAGTGAAGGGACCACCACCGTCAGTGGAGGGAATGAGACCCCCCACAGGAAGGGTGCAACCAAATGGGCGACATGTTGGAATCGGGCAGTGCTGGGAATGAGACACCCCCCACAGGAAGGGTGCGACCAAATGGGCGACATGTTGGAAATGGGCAGGAGGAGCCTGAACTGGGAGAGACAGTGACGTTAGTTGGTTGCTCCCTCCCCAGAGCAGATTTGAGGGATTTGCTTGGACTGGGCCATGCCCTAAACTTTGTCTGGCCTGGTGGGGAGGGGCCAGCATACACAGCCGCTGCTTACACCTCAGTAACAAGAGCAGGCAGGAGAGGGCAGAGGTCCCTCACCAGCGTGCTTCAGAGGAAATGTGGCCAACAGGGAAGGGGGCTGGGACCTGCACCATAACCTGTGTGGAGGAAGCCAGGGCCATGACAAGAGAGAGAGGCAGGAGGAGGCCCCAGCCCAGAACCCCGAGAGCACTGATCTAGGAGAGGGAAAAACAAGGGAGACTGAGGGCGGTAAACACGCAACATCAGACATGGCTTCAATGGACATTAAGAGATATCTTCAGGACCTTGTAGAGGAGCTCAAAACTGGAATATTAAATCAGGTAAAGCAGGATATGAGTAGAGTAATAAAAGAAATGCTCTCAGGAAGCATCTCTCAGGAAGATACAGAAGGAAGAAGGGAGGAACACAAAAAAAGGAGAGAAACATTCGATAAAGAATATAAAGAAAATATAGAATACATAAAGCAGATTCAAAGAGGCCACCAGGAAATTAAAAACTCCATTGAAAGCTGGCAAAATGCCTTAAAAGAAACTAAGGATAGACTATCAAAACTTGAAGACAAGTTGGCAATGTGTGATCATGAAAGGAAAGATCTCTTAAAAATAACAAGGAAAAGGCAGTAACAATACAAAGGCTAGAAGATGACAAGAGAATCCACAGTTTAAGAATAAGAAATGTGAACAAAGAAGCAGGAATACATACAGGCGAATTACAAAGGCTATTCATGGAAATAATTAAGGAAAACTTCCCAAGCATGGGAAAAGAAAATGACATTCAGTTATGTAAGGCATACCAAACTCCAGCCACTTACAACCAAAACAGAGCTACACCCAGACATATAATAATCAAGATACCAGAAATTCAATATAAAAACAGAATATTAAAAGCCATGGGAGAAAAGAAAGATTACCTATAAAGGTAAGCCCATCAGAATCACAGCTGACTTCTCAACACAGACCATCAGATCAAGAAGAGCTTGGAGCAAAGTATTCCAAGCCCTGAAAGAAAATAATCTCTAGCCCACATTGATGTATCCTGCAAAACTGTCACTAGAAATTAATGGAGAAACAAGATGCTTCCATGACAAAGAGGAACTGGGCGAGTTTGTGACCACCAATCCAACCCTACAGAGAATACTGAAGGACATTCTAGAGAGAGAGAAAAAAAATACCAGGATTTTAGGAACAGTGGCAGAAAGGCCTCAATGAGTGGGGTAGGCAGTAGAATGAAGAAGAAAACTAGAAAAACAGGCAGAAAAATAGCATAGCAGAAATGAGGCAGAGAAGGATAACTAGAATCTCTAACATAGATGGCCTTGATATGCTATATTGTCAATAGTGCACCAGGATTTAAAACCCACATTACTCACACCACTCTGCTTAGATGTATTATATTCTGTTCTAGTCATTCTACCTGTACTGGATTTGAAGGCACAAACAGTTATACCGAAATAACAGGATATAG
>PVLA01013602.1:0-27996 GCA_004027455.1 Hydrochoerus hydrochaeris
CAACCCTTCACACTGGAAAAGTAGTCATCCAAAATTTACTGTGCTGTTTACTAATGCCAGTTTTTCTTCCCTGTGTGCGGACTTTTCCGCCTCCCCCCAATACCCGCACTGTCCAATCTCATGTGACCTCCTCACTACCACCACCACCACCACCCCACTGCCCCATAGACGAAGCGGGCAATGGCCTGTCTGGGCTCCTAAAGTAGATTTTTCAGAGCAGTGTGAGCTCGCAGCAACAAGGCCATCCGATTCACCCAGAGCCCTGGTCGCCCCACCTGGCCCCACCCACCCCTTCCCTCCTCTCCTGTTCCCCAGAGCGGGCTGATCCACACTCCTCAGTCTCTGACCTCCTTGGTGCCACAAGTGTGAGCCCCGCTACCCAGCACTGTCCTTCATGATCCTCTACTTCCAGTCAGTGCTCGGTCCTGTTCAGAGGAAAGGGGAGGAGAAAGGCAGAAACCTCCTTTTCATAACCATCAGTAAAGTAATCCTCCTGTGCTCTACCCTGATTAGCTATTTGTTGTAGTCAGGGGTTACAAGGAGAACATAATTTATAGTATTATTTTATAATGGTCACCCAAAGAGACAAATACAAAAGAAAGAGTGCAGGAAATCTGTCCACATACTAAGGCCCCCAAGAATCCCACTGAGGGCCTGGATCCCATGACAATGTCCTGCAGGAGTCCAGCAGTAGGCCTGGAGCCCGTGACAATGTCTCATGCAAGTCTGTACCAAGGATCTGCCCTGGGAAGGCCCAAAGCTCAGCTGTGGAACCTAGGAAGTCTGCACCAGTGGGGTGAAGGATCTGTACCAGCAGGGTGAGGGTCTACACTGGAGCCAGGGCTCCCCCAAAATGTACCACAGCCATTCTCAGCCATAAGGTCCCAAGCTCCTTTGATGATAACAACTGGTTCACGTCAGGAAGCCAGCGTGACAAGCTTCTCCTGGAGACTGAACAGCACACATCTTCCCCTCAGGAGCCAGGAAGCGATGCTCAAAGTAAGGACCAGAGCTCCCCCAAAGTGAACCACAGCCATTCTCAACAGCAAGGTCCTGAGCTCCTCTACCAGGAACAGCTAAGTTCTTACCAGGCAAGAAGCCCAAAAAGCTCCTCCAGGAGAACCAATGGCATCAGGAGAACCAACACCACCACCTCTTCCTCTCTGGTCTCCCTTTTGTCTTGGCAGCAGTCCTCAGGTGGGCCCTCCACACTCAGCACCACGCTGATTCAGTTCGGCTAGTGTTTAACCCACCATGTTATTCTACTGTTGAGTATTAGGATATTTTTTTTCTTTTCTTTTTTGGTCTTTTTGAGACAGAGTTTCACTATGCAGTTAAGGCTGGTTTTGAACCCACAGTGTAGCCCAGGCCAGCTTCAAACTCGAAGGGATCCTCCTGCTTCAGCCTCCCGAGTGCTAGGATTACAACTGTGCACCACCTCGCCCACCATCAGTGCACACTTTGAGGCTCTCCTTGTGTGCTACCAAAAGCTCTTCCGGAATGCTGGCCCATGTGTACTCTCACTAGTATTGAATATTGAGGAGGATTTTTTTTTAACACCATATCGTGCCTGTCAGTAGCTGCTCTGAGCCAGCCCAGCGCTGTCTCCCTTCCCTCGCTGCCTGCCCTGCACTGGGCATCCAGCCCTGGCCTTCCATCTACTGGGGTTTCGAGGGTCTCACCCAAGCTCTGGTTCACTGAGGCCCAGCAGCTGAGAGTCTCTGGTCCCCACGTGTGCGGTGACGATGTGGCCTTTTCTTTTGATTCAGGCTTCTCGGCAAGCCCTGCTTTCCGGCACCAGCCCGGGAGATGCCCAAATGCTCTTGAAAACCACTGGCTGTTTATTTAAATACAGAAAGAAAATAAAAGCTTTTTTCTCCAACTCCATTTTATTTCAAAACATGTCAATCAGAGGACAACAGTGGCACATACACTGCACATTGTCATCCCCAAATCAGTCACCCAGAGCACGAAACACCTTCATTCGATTGTCCGAACAACATCAGCACAGATCTTTCTCTTCAGTGAACTCAGAGAAATCAGTAGCAGAACTATCTGAACTACTTTTTATGTACATATACCTATGCTCAGTTTCTCACACTAATGAGATGATATGATGTTTACACACGTGTGCCTTATTTAGCTCACTAAGAGTGAGCCTCTATTTACCTTTGAAAGTCTCCAGTTTGTCCTTTATGTCTGAGTCGTACTCCGTTGTATAAAAATACCAGATCTGTTTTTTCCATTCCTCAGTTGATGGGCATTTAGGTTGTTTCCAAGATCTGGCTATTACAAATTGTGCTGCTATCAACATGGGTGCACATATACTGCTGTGATATGATGTCTTAAATTCTTTTGGGAAGATACCCAGAAGGGGAATAGCTGGGTTGAATGGGACCTCTGGTCCCAGTTTTCTGAGGAATCTCCACACTGATTTCCAGAGTGGTTGCACCAGTCTGCACTCCCACCAACAGTACAGAAGGGCTCCTTCTTCCCCAAAGCCCCTCCAGCATTTGTTATTACTTGATTTCTTGGTGATAGCCCGTCTTTCTAGAGTGAGGTGGAATCTCAGTGTTGTTTTAATTTACATCTCTCAAGTGACCAGTGATGTTGAACATTTTTTCACATATTTATTTGCTGTTTGTACTTCTTCATCTGAGATGTGTGTGTGTCATCTCAGCTGCCCATTTTTGGATTGGGTCCTTAAGTCTGGGAGGCCTGATTTTTTGAGTTCTTTATATGTTCTCAATAGTAATCCTTTGAGGAACAGCTGGGCTGGCAAACATTTTCTCCCACGTTGTGGGTTGTCTCTCCACTCGGTTGGTTTCTCTTGCTGTGCTAAAGCTTTTTAGCGGGTGAGATCCCAGTTGTTGATTCTTTGTGATAGCTCCTGTGCAGTCGGGGTTTTGTTCATAAAGTCTTTGTCTACACAGTGTCTTCAAGAGTGTTACCTGCTCTACCTTCCCCCAGATTGAACGTTTCTGTTTTAATATTAAGATCTTTGATCCATTCTGATTTTAGTGTAGTACATGGTGAAAGATATGGGTCCAGTTTTAATCTTTAGCATGTGTAGAGCCAGTTTTTCCAGCACCATTTACTAAAGAGGCTGTCTTTTGTCCAGTGAATGTGTTTGGCACCCTTGTCAAAGATGAGGTGGTTTAGTGTGCATGCGGTTGTTTCTGCATCTTCTAATCTATTACACTGATCTTCAGGTCTGTTTTTTTTTTTTTCCCAGTACCACACTGTTTTTATCACAGTAGCTTTATAGTACAATTTCAAATCAGGGATTGTGATGCCCCCTGTCTTGTCTTTGTTGGCCAGGATTGCCTTTGCTATTCTAGGTCTCTTCTGGTTCCAGATGAATTTTAGGATTATTTTCTCTGATTCTGTGAGATTCGCTGTTGGAATTGCATTGAATCTGTGCAACAGTTTTGGAAGTATAGCCATTTTCACTGTATTGGTTCTTCCTACCCAGGAGCACAGGATATTTCTCCATTTTCTGTGGAGAGCCACAGAGGTGACTCTCCTTGAAAAGCTGAGCAATTCTCTCCATTTTGGATACACCTGGCCCTATCCCCATGTGTTGCTCTGCACAGAGCTGGCCCGGCTATTTCTTTGTCCCTTCATTGGCTTTAAGCAATGTACACTGGGCTGGCTGAGGAGCTGATGTGTAAACACTGAAGCAAGGTGATGGGTCGGTGTCACCCCATCCAGTGAGAGCCGGGCAGGACGGAGAGCCGTGCTCCACACTGTCAGCTGGGACCCAGCCTGGAGAGAGGCTGTGACTTCCCAGGACAGAAGGGACCGCGCATCAGAGCTGAAGCGCCGACCCCGGGTTACTGGAGCCCACCTCGGTTGTTATGCAGGTTGCTCTCTCTGCATTTCCTGCCCTCTGCGTATCGCAGGGGTGACCTCAGGCGTCCTACCTAGCCCAGCTCACTATTCCCCGACACTCTCAGTGTCTCTCATCTCCGAGCCTCTCCCCTCATGGAGAATCAATAAAACCCGGGTTGGGCTCTGAGCCGTGGCCTTTGTTCTGGTGACCACCATCTCGGCTGGACTCAGGACCCTTTGGGTCCCCACAACTGTATACCTGTCTCTGTCTTTATTCTAGCTGTGGGTTGCACTGGAAGTGGTAGACTAGAATTAACTCTAGAATTCCAATACCTTCTCCATGGGATTACAAATACAAACCTTCCTGGACTGTGATGAGGACAGGAAAGGGTCTCTATAATTTTCTAGTATCCCCTTCAATCTTCTTTTCCAGAGTACTATAGTTTTCAGTGTAGAGGTCTTCTACATCTTTTGTTAGACTGACTCCTTGGTATTTCATTTTTCTGGATGATATTGTAAAAGATATAGTTTCCTTGATTTCTTTCTCAGTGAGTTTGTTACTTGTGTACAGGAATGCTATTGATTTTTGAGTGTTGACTTTGTATCCAGCTACACTACTGAATTTGTTTATTAAACCTAGTAGTCTTTTAGTGGTGTTTTTGGGGTGTTCTAAGCAGAGTATCATGTCATCTGCAAATAATGATGGTTTAACTTCTTCCTTTCCTATCTTTATTCCTTTTATTTCTTCCTCTTGTCTAATTGCTCCAGCTGAAGTTTCCAGGACTGTGTTGAATAAGAGTGGAGACAGTGGACACCCTTGTCTTGTTCATGATAAAAAGCTTTCAGTTTCTGTCTATTTAGTATGATGTTGGCTGTTGGTTTGTGGTAGATGGCTTTTATCAGATTGAGATAAAGACCATCTACTCCAATTTTCTGTAGGATTTTTATCATAATGGGCGCTGGACTTTGTCAAAACCTTTTTCTGCATCTATGGAGATGATCATATGATTTTTGTCCTTGGTTCTGTTAACATGGTGTGTTTCATCTATGGATTTACATATGTTGAATTTCCCTGGGATGAATCCCACTTGATTATGGTGTACAATCTTCTCGACAATTTGCAGCAATCTGTTTGCCAGTATCTTATTGAGGATTTTTGCATCAATGTTCACTAGGGAGACTGGCCTGTTGTTCTCTTTCTTAGTTGGGTCCTTCTCCGGTTGTGGAGTCAGAGTAATGCTTGCTTCCAAGAATGAATTTGGGAGTATTGCTTCCCTTTCAATTTCATTAAAGAGTTTGAAAAGTAATAGTGTCACGTCTTCTCTAAATTCCTTGTAGAATTCAGCAGTAAATCCTTCAGGGCCTGGGCTTTTCTTTGTTGATAGATTTTTAATTACATCTTCAATTTTATTTATTGATATTGTATTATTTAGGATTTTTATATCTTTTTGATTCAGCTTTGATATATACCTAGGAACCTGTCCGTTTCTTCTGTATTTTCTATCTTAATAGAATACAAGTTTTCAAAGTAGGTATAGATGATTTTCTGGATTTCTACAGGGTCTGTTGTGATTTCACCATTTTCATTCCTAATTGCATGGATTTGAGTCTTTTCTTTCCTTTTTGATAAGGTTGGTCAAGTGTTTGTCAATTTTATTTAATCTTTCGAAGAACCAACTCTTCAATTCATTGATTCTTTGGGGGTTTTTTGTTGTTGTTGTTAGTCTCCTGCTCTGATCCTTAGAATTTCCTCCCTTGTATGACCTTTGGTTTAGCCTGCTCTTTTTTTCTAGAAGTTTGAGGTTCAACATTAAGTTGTCTGTATGTGCTTGCTCTGATTTCCTGGTATGGGTATTTACTTACTGCTATAATCTCCCTCTTAGGACTGCTTTCATTGTGTCCCACAGCTTCTGGTATGTTGTATTGTCGTTATCATTCAACTGTAAAAACTGTCTAATTTCTTCTTTAATTTCATCTGTGACCCATTGGTTTTTCAGTAGGTTGCTATTTAATTTCCATGTGTTAATGAAGTTCTTGTGGTTTCCTTTGGCATTAATTCCCAATTTCATCATACTGTGGTCTGACAATATGCATGGGATAATTTCAATTCCTTTGCATTTACTTAAGCATGTTCTATGAGCCAGTATAGGGTCTATTTTGGAGAACGTCCTCTGTGCAGCTGAGAAGAATGTTTTTTGTTCAAAATTTTGATTTAGTTCTAATATTTCATTATGGATTTTTTTTGTCTAGTTGGTTTTTTTGTGATAGTAGGGTATTGAGGTCCCCCAATGCAATTGTATTAGGGTTTATTTGATTTTTCATGTCTGTTAGTAATTGTTTTATATAGCTGGGTGCACTGGTATCATTGCATATATACAAATACACTCACCCATCTTCTCTGTGACAATACCTTCATTGGAAGAAAGATTGCCTCTTTAATAAATGGTGCTGGGAGGGCCGGGCATGGTGGCACACACCTATTATCCCAGCACTCAGGAGGCTGACACAGGAGGACTGTTGCAAGTTTGAGACCAACCCAGGCTACAAAGTGAGCTCAAGATCAGCCTGAACTGCATAGTGAGATTCTGTCTCAAAAAGACAAAAAAAAAAAAAAGTGCTGGGCTTTACACACACAAGATTGTTTTCTGATGAACTAGACCCATATCTCTCACCATGCACAAAAATCAATATGGATCAAAGGTCTAAATATTAAAAGAGAAGCAATAAATCTGCTGGAAGATAGAATAAGTAAAACACTTGAAGATATTAGTGTAGGCAAAGACTTTATGAACAAAACCCCAGTCAGACAGAAAATATCACAAGGAATCAACAACTGAGATCTCATTAAAAAGCTTTTGCACAGCAAAAGAAACCACTGAGTGAAGAGTCAACCCTCAGTGTGGGAAAACATTTTCCAGCCGTTCCTCAGACAAAGGACCAGTACCGCAGCGATGTATGGACACCCACGTGTACAGTGGCACAGTTCGTAAGAGCCCAAATGCCCATCAACCAAGCAATGGGTAGAGAAGACATATTTTTTAATACTTGTGACCATTCTAGGGAAATGCTGCATCTTGAGGCCGTACATACACTTCAGTGAAATAAATTGGACACACACCTTTCAATACTGCCCAGATTCTCTGGTGTGAGAAACCAGATAAAAGTGTAAATAAGGACCAAGATGTCTAATATTTCTTGGTGACTGGGAAGGAACTTTCAGAGGAGAATGGGACAGGGAGAGGGAAAGGAAGGAAGGATGAAGAAAAAAGAATTAGAAAGGAAAACACGGAAAGAAAGCTTTTGTAAATGACGAAGGGAGGAGAGGTTAAGGAAGGGAGGGGAGGGAAACGAAGCAAGATGCATTCCACCAGCTCCCTAGGATGAGTGTGATCAGTGTGTAAATAAAAACATACCAATAAAATCACAATAAATATGTCAATAGCGAACGTAGGTGCTGGCACACACCTATAATCCCAGCACTCAGGAAGCTGAGGCAGGAAGATCACCTCTAGTTTCAGCCCAGCCTGGGCTATATAGTGAATTCACAACCAACCGCGGTTACACAGGGAGGCCCTTCGTCAATTACACATTAATAAAACAAAAATTAAACAACACAGAAGGACAGTAATAAAAATAGAGGTAATTACACGGTATCAGGGTCGCAGGCTGTGCTGTGTACCTTCTACCTCATCTGGCTTCTTCTCCGCCGCTACCCAGTAGAACACAAACTCACTCACTCAGAGCAGGAATTTGTGTTTGTTAGGTTTGCAGCTTAATCCTTAGCACCCAGAATGGCATTGTGCACTAACAGGCCAGCACTGAATATCTGCTGAAGGAAGGATGGGAGGACAGATGGAAGGACAGAAGGCAGGAAGGCAGGAAGAACAGGAAGGAAAGGAGGAAGGCAGGGAGGCAGGGAGGAAGGAAGATCAGCACGACTTAGAAGTGCATGCTCCTGGAGCAGCATTCATTCATTCAATCAACAAACACTCTTGGGATTATGGAAGGCACTGGGATTGCGGGGTGCCGCAGCAGGTGTGGTGTTGGGAGGCAGGATCACTGGACCGTGGCCTGAAGGGTTTCACTCCCTCCCATGCTTAGCCTCTCTATTCTGTGTCCTGGCCGCCATGAGACCCGGACCTGCCCTCCACCCTGCTGACCACACAAAGACCACAGCTTATGCGGTGCGGGCTGGAACAAACCTCGCCTCCTTTAAATCACAGGTGTTGGACGTTTTGTCCCTGAGGCCAGCAAAGCCACCAAGTCGATGCATTTCTTCCGCGGTGCTTTTGCCGTGCTGAGTTTTGACTCAGTGTGACCTGGGCAGCTGTCCCTGCTGGGAGGTAGCCAGTCTCATTTTACAGAGAGCACAGAGGAGCCTAGAAGCCTGCTCCAAGGCGCACGGCTAAGGAGGCCAGGGCAGGACCTGGGCAGCCCTGCGTGAGAGCGAAGCCAGAGGCTCACCCACCCAGACCAGAAGCCCAGACTCATTCTAGAAGGACCCGCAAGAACCTGTCACCGCACTGGCCTCTAGGCAGGAGGATTTGGGGTAATCAGGGAAGAGACCTGTTTTCCAGTACAAACTCATTTGTATCTTTTGAAAAAAATACATTCAGGTGATTGCTCTCCTGCCTGGCGTACTTGTTGGCTGCCCCGGGTGAACTAGCTTCACAAAGACCCAGGAGGCAGGGGCCTCGGGTCAGACCCTGAAATTTTTTCTTTTTGTTTTGTTTTGTTTTGTTTGTTTGTTTGTTTGTTTAGATAGGGTTTCGCTAAGAAGTTAAGGCTGGTTTTGAACCTACTGTGCAGCCCAGGCTGGCTTCAAACTCGCAGCAATCCTCCTGCCTCAGCCTCTGGAGCCCTGGGATTATAAGAACATGCCAGCACACCCGGTTTTTTTAATGTGCAGTTGCTGACTGATGTTTTGTTATCGGTTGTTCATGTTAATTCTCTGAGGTGCATTAGGCACAAGCCTGCCCCAAACTACCTTTTGTAGCTCCTGGGCAGTGCTGGGGTCAAGCCAGGTTCAAGTTCTTTTCCGATCTGACTGCTGCCCTTGGGGTCTTGTGTCAAGGATACGGGATAAGCACAGTGCTGCCCAATCAGCAACAGAAGAGCATAGAACATTCTGGAATCCCAGGGCCCCATGAGAGCGCCAAGATGGGAGAGTAGAGGGCACACCTCCTGGGAGGGGGTGGCAGGGGTGTGGCTTCCTGCTCCTGCCCCCTTGGGGACAGGGCTGGGTGGGTGGCACAGGAAGGTACACGCATGGTCGTTTCTAATGGCCCCTGCACCCGGAAGCTGGTTTGCTTTAGTCTCCTCTGGAGTCTCAGCCAGGAGCAGACATCACATGTGTACTGCATGAGTATGAATGTGGGGACGTCACACATGGTGGAGATGGCACAGGAGGGCTGGACAGAAGGAAAGGTGTGGGGAAAACCAGCAGCCCCAGAGCTCCGACCATGAAGGGACTCGGGGTGCAGCACACAAAGGCAGTCTGCCCACCCTCCCAGTAGGGGCCCCTGGCCTGAGCTGGGAGAACAAGCAGCCCCAGAGCTCCAACCATGGACAGCACAGAAAGGTAATTTGCCCGCCCCCTCAGTAAGCACCTCTAGCATGAGGCAGGAGAAGAGCCTACCGGCCAGGGGGCTGAGAATCAAACCCTCCCTGTCCCCCGCTAGCAAGCGAGAGCCAGAGATCTAGACATCTCTTGAGAGGCTGACCATATGCCATGTGGTAAATAGGGGGGATTTCCTTCTACCATCTCTTTGAAGGCAAATATTGTTATCACTGTTTGTTTTGTTCTGATTAATGATATTGCTCTATTCAATGTTGTTTTGATAAGTTATAGAATGTCCGGTATTTCCTTTGATTTGGCTATACCTGATTGAAAGAACAACTGTTGTGAAGATAACGGGATATACTGTGGTACCTATTACTGTTATGCCAGTAACCTGTTGAGGGTCTCTGTACCAATTTCACTGCACTATCTCAGTTGGCTTTGTTCCGTCTTGTTCTGTTGTATTTTGCTACCTTCAAAATAATAAAAAATTAAAATAAATAAAAAATAAAAAGTAAATAACAAAACAGATCAGTAAGGTACTGAGAAAGCCTGAAACACGATATAACTAAACAGATAATGAACTTGAAAAGCAAAAGGAGGAAAAGAAAGTGCTCTAAAGGATATAACTACTGTATGTTCAAGTTTAAGGACTGATAACCATGTTGCTGTTTTTGTTGGATCGTTGAACAGAACTGTTCACAGCCCCACTGTTTAATGTCCACCTTGTGTGCTTTAATTTTGTAACTTGAACAACTATATCTAGAAGACAATATGTAATTTATCAACTAGTGATTTCTTACTGTTTACTTTTTTCTTTGAAATTCTGTATTGTTTCTTCCCTTTTTTTCTGTTTTGATTTTTTTTCTCTTTAAATAAAATTTTTAAAAAAGAAGGAAAGGTGTGAGCCACAAGACTGACGGGAAGAGGCTGACTCCGGGCCATGGCCTGGGGGAAGGAGGGGACAGGAGACCTGGAGGGCAGGCCGAGGCAGGGCACGGAGCGGACAGAGACTCTCCCAGGTCCCTGCACAGACAGCTCCAGGAGGGCGAGCGAGTGAGCCTGGAGTCGTAAATTCCTCCCGAAACCCTCGTCCACTGCCCCGCTGAGGCTTTGTCCCTAATGCCCTGGGTGGAGGGGCCCTCGCAGCCAGGACAATGTCCCTTTGCAGGGAGCTGGCCTGAGTCCAGCTTGAGAGCTTTGATAGCAGCCCTCAGCACTGACCATTCCGGTAAGACAGAGGGGGCCGTGCGTGCGCGTGCGTCTGTGCGTGAGCGTGTGCGTCTGTGCGTGAGCGTGTGCGTCTGTGCGTGCGTGCGTCTCGAGGGGCCTAGAAGTCTTCATTCCGAGCACAGGAGTCTGGGGGCATCCAGACACAAACCGTGACATCAGCGCCTCTCCCTTCACTGAGCGGCTATGATCCCCGGGGTCCCAGAGAAAAACACCGGCCCTTTTGCCCTCGGTCACCACAGGGCTGCACGCCACCCTCCTCTCGTGAATCAGGAAGCAGATCGCAAGTCTAAAATGTGACAAAGCTTTTTCGTTCCTACAAAAAGGGCTCCGCGGTTACTTGGTGAATTTAACCTCTAACCAGGGGCGATCCAGAGTCAGCCGGTGCCGAGGGTCAAAACGAGAATCGGCCTCCAGCTTTATCCAGGTCCCTGCGGTCCACAGCTCCGCAGGCCATGGCCTCTAAAGTGGTTTCCTCTGGATTGTAATTTTTTCGGGGCGGGATCCAGCTTCTGATGCAAGAGGCATTTTCTCTGTTGTTTTAATCTCTTTTTCTCTCTGTGACTCGGAGTTGGTGAAACACACACTACTTATTTTTGCTTCAAGAATAGCGGGATTTTTCAAAAGTAACACACGCACAACAGAAGAAAATATTTTCCCAGAAAGAGACAAGTGAGTTTACACTGCACAAAGGTCTCTCCCCCAACTTAGCCCGAGCCCTGGATGCTGGTAATAGATGCTTAGGGTTCTTTTTTGGGAGAATCTTGGCATCTGGAACTAGACAACAGCTTTGCGGGAGGATTAGGGCCTTGTCTGTGGCAGACAAGTGAGCAGTTAGTGCAAATGGTATCACAGATCCGCCACCTTCTGTAGAATTCTGTTGTTTTGTACTAGGTATCAAACTCATGATCTTGCGCTTGTCAAGCAGGCACTTAAGTCACTGAGCTAATTTCCCGGCTGATCGTCCACCTTCTGAAGGGAAAAATGTGCTCGGCCCAGAGGACTGTAAGGGTTAAGGGTGAGCAGAGGCCAGCGACCTGGGGGACGCCCTGAAGTATGAAAGCACTGATCCTGCTGGATGTCACCAAATGGACTTTCAGTGCCAAGCTGCGGGACCCAGAGGTCCATTGGGAAGTTGCTCCCGTGACCAGATTCTGTGTGGAGCGATTCTGTGCACGGCCTGGAGATATTATTCCGGGGAATCCTTCTCTATGCAGCAAGAAGAGGAAGGCCGGTGGTCTTCCCAGTTTAATGACGCCCTTACAAAGAACAATTTAAGAACTGAATCAACGACACCCAGAGACTCAGACCCAGATACTCAGCCAGACTTCTATTGCACCCGGGCTGCTCCAGGGTTCGCTCACACAAGGCGGTGTCACGATACCCCTGCTCTGTCTTTGTCTGCCTCTCCAGCCGTCTCCTGTTCCCTGCTTCACTGACTCCCCGGAACTCTGAACCTACAGAGAGGCCCGGGTCTGTAGCTGACTTGGGTAGAGCGGGGACCTCAAACTGCATCTCCCCTGACACAGCTGCAACTCCTCAGGCTTAAAATGTAAATTTTAGAATAAACTTCAGGCTGGGTGTGATGCTGCATGCCTGTCATTCCAGCACATAGGAGGCTGAGGCAGGACCATCACCATGAGTTCAAGGCCAGCCTGGGCTATAGTAGAGTCTGGAAAAAAAGAAAAAGGAAAGAGAAAAGGAATAAACTTCAATTTCCCCAAGTGCGCTATAAGGAAGCGCAAAGACTACATCATGTGTGCAGCAGCGTCACTGGTGAGAGCTGGAAGGTGGGACGCACCGGCGACCGCGGAGGGATGGAAGAGCAGGAGCAGCCTCCGGGTGCAGTGAGGGGTCCGCCTCAAGGCGGGACCCGCGGGAGCGCACAGCCAGGCTCCTCCGCCAGGGGGCGCTCGGCCTGCCTGCGGGTCTCCGGGCTGCGCCGCGCCCCCAGGGCGCCCTCACTGCGGCTTCTCCGCCCGGCCTCCCAGCACCCGGCAGCTGCCTGTCATTCCCCCGGCCCCCTCTCTCCCTCCAGGTACCAGCGCATCCTGCCGGCTCTGGTTTCCAGCTCCGGACAGTGAGTGCACAGAGTGATCGGGAAGACTGGGTGTGACCCCAGACGCGCTCCGTGTGCACGCGGGAAACCTGCCGGCTGCTTCACCAGGCGCCTTCAGGGACAGAACCGCTGAGGCCGGGCACAGAACGGCTTCCACCGGCTGCAGGAAGAAACAAAAAGACCCTGGTGCATGCGGGGTGGGGGGAAGGTCTCCCCAACAATAGGCTTTCTGGGTGAAGGGTTTCAGACCCTCCCTGGCCCCTGCCCTGCCCTTGTCCCCTCCTCCCCTCTCCCTGTTTCTCCTCCCAACCACTGTGCAGAGAACCCAGCGTCTGCACCGTGAACTGCATCCCCAGTTCTTTTGTATTTTGAGAGAAGGTCTCGCTAAATTTCCCAGGCTGGGCTTAAACTTCTTTGTGGGGTCTTTGTTTGGTTGGTGTTTTGGTTTGGTTTGGTTTTTGAGGGTTTTTTGGTTTCTTTTCTTTTCTTTTAGAAAAAGTCTCACTATGTAGTTCAGACTGAACTCACTGTATAGCCCAGGCTGCTCTAACTCACAGCAGTCTCCTGCATCAGCCCCCGAAGTGCTGGGATCCAAGGTGTGGGCCACCCTGCCTGGATCTGGCTTTTGATCTTCCTGCCTCAGCCTCCTAGTGTGCTGGGATTACAGGCTTGGGCCATATGGTCCATTATTTGTATAACAAAGCTAAGGAATAAATCCATAAGTTTCCTGACAAAAGAACTGAGGACATCATTTGTCTCCGGGATGGGGCCATGGGCCTGGAGGAGAAGTGGGATGGAGAGTGGGATTTTCACTCACCTCTCCCGTGTCAGGCGGGTGCTGCTTTCTCTTTTTGCAGTACTAAGGTGCTGTACCACGGAGCTATGTCCCCAGCCCTTTTTATTTTTTGAGATAACATCTCACTGTTTTACTCAAGTGGGACCTAAACTTGCAGTCCTCCTGCCTCAGTCTCCCTCAGCACCGGGATTACAGGTGTGCATCACCACGCCTGGCTCTTGGTTTATGTTTCAGTTTTTAACTGTATGAGTCTGTCACCTATCCAAAAAGAAATCCCAAAAGTAAGGAAATAATTTTTAACCTTTATTTCCTCTGAACTTTGTGTTGGGCTAGGGACACTTTAACTTGAGATAAAGCAAAGAAAAATGTTCAAGAACTATTATCAAGAGCCTAATAGATCTTACAACTTATTTTTTAGGTTTCTTCCTGAAATTCCAGATTTCTGGGAGGCTGAGGCAGGAGGATTCATGACCAGCTCAGGTAACTTAGTGTCTCTAAATAAACATAAAGAAGGGCTATGGATATAGCGAAGTGTGTAAGTGCTGGGCTCAAACCCTAATACCAACACACACGTGCGCACACACACACACACACACACTCCCTGTGGATGTGTTTGCATGGGTACAGGGGATGGTGTAGATTTTTTCTGGAAAGAATCTAAATATCCAGCCACAGGGGACCAATGAAATAATGCAGCATCTGTAAACCCGGCTGCCAGGCTCCACAGGGAGAGCGAACAAGCTCTTCCATGTTTAAACTGAAATTTATTTCTAAGTAAAATAACCAAGAGCTGCATGCATGTTCCACCACCGTTTTGGCGTAAACGGCAGAAGGAAGGGAGAAACGGAGCATCGCTGCGCTGACCGGGCTCTGTGGTGACAGCTGGGAGGGGTTTGCCAGCACCTGAGGGCAGGGAGGGAACAGGACCAGCACAGGCCTGCGATGTTTCCACTGCTGAGCGCTGGGAAGGCTGGGTCACCTCTGTGCGACCAACCAGCGGCCTCCTGTCTGTCCCAATGCAAGACTGAGGCAGCAGCTCCTTGGCCCTGGGAAACACTGGGACGGAGACGGAGATCCTGGGGAGCCCGACTGGCTCTTGCACCCCTGTCAGTCGCCTCCTACCCTAGGACTCCACCTCCAACTGCGATCTGGGTGAAGGAGACTCCTCGGTGACCACTTCCCTTCCCACTGGGACTTGGCCCCTACATCTGCAAAGTTTGCACTCCGGTTCTGGAGCAGGGCTAGGGGCCTGGTCCTACCCATCTGAGTTTTCTTGACGCTGGCGGCCTGTGCTCCCCTGCACACTGTCCCTGAGGGCAGAGCTGGCATTTGTCTCCTGGTGTCATCTTCATTTCACTCCCTCAGAGCCAGGGCTACTTAATTCCCAGTTTCCTAGGGTGCTTGTGTCCCCCAGAAGATGTAGGGTGGATTTAATTGAAGGCATTGTTTATTTTGTTGTTGTTGCTTTTGTTTTGAGGCAGGGTCTTGCTATCTATTTCAGGCTGGCCTGTGAGGAAGTAGCCATGCCTGAGATCCCAGCACTCAGGAGGCTGAGGCAGGAGGACTGCCCAAGTTCAAGTCAGCCTGATGTACATGGGAGACCCTGTCTCAAAACACACACACACACACACACACACACACACACACACACACACACACACACAGAACAGAGGAAGAAACCCAGAAAGAAGCTGTTCAACAGTGGTGAGAAGAGACAGAGGCGGGAGAAGGGAAAGGCAGAAAAGCAGTCTGGATCTGGCTTCATCGCCGATCATCGCTGCTGTGGGATGTGACACATCTGGGAGTGTGAGCTGGAAGAAGTGTGCAAATTCAAAGCGCACACCACCCACCTCTTACACTAGTGGTGAGTCCAGAGGGCGGGTGAGTGGGGCTGGGTGCAGGGGGCCGGGCCACACCCCAGATGCCAGGTTCCAGGGGACACTGAGGTCCCGGAGGCCTCGGCGCAGGGGAAGCTGGGTGCAGAGCCACCAGCAGGAGTCGGGGGAAACAGGGAACCCAAAGAAGAAAAAGCGAAGCCCCACAAAACCAACTCAGTGCCAGCAACTGTAGCTGGAGTGCAACCCACCGGGTTTTCCAACATCGAGGCCCCCTACTCTGGCAACAGCACCCCAAGTTTCCCTGGGTGCCCTGACTTTCCCCGCTCTGTGCCTGCTTTCTCATGCAGGTCAGTGCTGACCACAGGCTCGGGTGGCCCCATCATGGGGAGACTGTCATCCCCCGTGTCGGGTCAGCAGCCTTGCCCCTGGCTTGTGGCTTTGAGAGATGCCAGTGACATGCCCCACCCCTGCTCTGACAGCCGAGCAGCACGCAATTCCCATCCCTTTCTGAGAGCTGCCATCTGTAGGACCGATGCCAGCCACGCTTTCCCATCTCAGTTACGCCTTTCACTTGGCTTTAAAAGTTGCTCATTCTAAAAGGTACCCTGGCCGAGCATGCTGGCACATGCCTATGACCCCGGCCTTTGGGAGGAGGCTGAGGCAGGAGGACCCCTGTGAGTTTGAGACCAGCCTGGGCTATTGAGAGAGTTCACGGCCAGCCTAGATGACAAAGTGAGACCCTGCTTCAAAAACTAAGCCAAAACAAAACAGAACCCAAAAGGAAGCCTTTTAGGGTGCTGGTTGGAATGTAAAGTAGCAGAGCCACTATGGAAACCAGTATGGAGACTCCTCAAAACACGAACACTAGAAATTCCCTCCCACCCAGCCTGGAATCCTGAAAGGGCTAAAGACGTCATCGTGTCACAGCAACGCACACCCGCCCAGCCGCGTTCACAGCATAGCTCGTGACAGCTCAGCCTCGGGAACAGCCTCCAAGGCATGGGTGAGGGAAACGCAGCATCAACATCTGACTCCCTCCGCCTTCCACTCTTCCCCTCCGTATCTTAGTTTGAAGGTGGTAAAAATACAACAGAACAAGACAGAACTAAGCCAGTCGAGACAGCGCAGTGAAACGGGTTCAGAACTTCACAGCAGGTTCCCGGGTAACAGTAATAGGTGCCGAAGTCGTTATCTTCACAATAGTTGTCCTTTCAATCAGGTACAGCAAAATCAAACCCAAAACAGAACATTATAAAACCATTCAAAAGAGAATATTGAATAGAGTAATACAATTAATCGTAATGAAACAAAACAGTGAAAAAAAATTTGCCTTCAAACAGAGGCTGGAAGAAAATCCCCCATATTTGCCATATTGCATCCAGTCATCCTCCCAGGACACGCTCAGACCTCTGTCCCCCGCTGCTAACCGAGGGGGCAGGGGTTGGGACCCTTGATTCCCAGCCCAGGTGCCAGTAGGCTCACGGGAGTCGCCAAAGACTGGGTCCCCTCCTTGCCCGCGCCTAGGGAGGGAGGGGGGCGCTTAGCAAGAGGGCGGCCGAGTTGCCTCCTCCTGCAGCGGCCTGGGTTCCACCATGGGCAGTTCTCCAACCCGCTTTTTCTTCCTCTTCCTCTCCTTACTTACAAAAGCTTGGTTTCCATTTTTTCCATCTATTCTATTTTTGTCTTATCCCTTCCTTCCTTTCCCACCCCTTCCTGTGTTGTCCTCCCACTTGAAGTTTTTCCTCTCATTTCTCAATGTCTACTACGCATTCTGGTCTCTATTTATGCTTTTGGCTTCTCACACCAGAGAAACAATGCGGTATTTACGCGTGTGTGTCCAATTCACATGGCTTCTCTCATATGAGAAACCCGAAGTATCAATACAGAGCAAAATAAAAGATGGGTACAGGAAGCAGGGAGCAGGATCCTGCTACAGGTGGGCAGGGGAGGAAGAGATGGTCGGGCGGGGAGGCAGGAGGATACGGAATTAAGCTGTAAGCTATGCACACAGTGCATGTACTAATAAAAATTAAAATAATAATAATAACACATTTTTTAAAAAGAAGCACTAGGCCAGGCGCAGCGGGGCACATCTGTGATCCCAGCACTCAGGAAGGCTGAGGCAGGAGGATCATCATGAGTTTGCAACCAACCTGGGCTACAAAGTGGGCTCAGGGCCAGCCTAAACTGCATACTGAGACCTTGTCTCAAAAAGACAAATAGGTAGAGACAGAGACAGAGAGGCACTAGTTGGGGCAGTCACGAAGCTGAGCTGCATGGCGTCAACACCCACAGCCCTGCAGGACCAGGATGCTAGCGGTGGCCTTGGTTACGCTCCTCAGTGACCTGATGGCCACTTGTGTGGAAACCGCTGCCTCTGCACTGTGCCCAGGCAGTGTCCAGTGGTGAGGCGAGGGTGACAGCAGGAGGGAGCCCCCACCTCATCTTCCTTGCCCCATCTGCTCCCCGAGGAGCTGGGCAGGCTGGGTGGGCCCCTGTAGACCCCCGATGCCTCCGGCCACTCTCTCCCCGCTCCTGGAGGCCCCAAACACAGCTGCACAGCTCTGTGCTTGGCTGCTTTGCAAATAAGCTCTTTCTCCAAATCTCACTGTCTCCGAGATCGGCCTCCAGGGGCTGCACCCGGCAGTTCTTCCACCAGACCCTGTGCAGCGCGGCTGCTGGGAGGAACGGCCAGCCGTGGCCTCACTTCTGCACGGCACAGACAGAAAAGTCAGCCAAGGGGACCTAATCGCAGGGCCACCAAGAGGCAGCCAGCGGATCGCTCCCATTGGTCCGGAAGGAAACAAGCACAGGTGTCATGAGCCACCCCGGGACCTCATGGGGAGGGACACGGGATACCTGGGGCTTTGATACACACATGGCCAGAGACAAAAAGGACTTCAGTCCTACTGTCCCTCCTCCTCCTCCCCTCTTCCCCGCTTCCTCTTCCTCCTTCTTCATCGTTTTACCATGTAGTTCAGGCTGGCTTTGAACTCACTTTGTAGCCTGGGCTCGCCTCAAACCCACAGTGATTCTCCTGCCTCAGCCTCCAGAGTGCTGGGATTACAAGACTGCACTACCATGCCCAGCTGGTCCTACAATTTTGAGGAACTGGATTCTGCCAAGAAAGTATTGCTTCTTCTGTTTTTTGACACAGGGTCTCATTACATAGTTCAGGCTGGACCCAAACTCACTATAGTAGCCCAGGCTGACTTTAAAACTGCAGCCATCCTCCTGCCTCAGCCTCCCGAGTGCTGGGAAAGAATTTGGAGCAGATTATTCCTCATTCACCAGAGGAGAACTAGCTGGGCTGACAGTGATCTCAGTCTTGCACTGAGGGGTAATAAACGGGTATTGTAAGATGCTAAGCCTTTACTCAGTCGGCACTGGAAAATAACCCACAATTCTTCCCCTAGATCTGCTGCTCTTTGAGCCTGTGCATTCACTTCTTATCCAGCTCAATCTGCGTTATAATCCCTCATTTCCAAGCAATTCCTGGCAAGAACAAACTCTCCACGTCGCATCTCAGTTATACCTCAGAGTGAGCCCAGTGAGCAATGTGTCATCCTATTTTTTTTTTTTTTGGTCTTTTTGAGACAGGGTCTCGCTATGCAGTTCACGCTGGCCCTGAGCTCACTTTGTAGCCCAGGCTGGTCTCAAACTTGCAACAATCCTCCTGCCTCAGCCTCCCAAGTGCTGGGATTACAAGCGTGAGCCACCACACCTGGCTGTGTTGTCCTATTTTCCCCCCCGGTGTAAACTTTCTGTACAGTGAAAATGCACAGATCAATATAATCAGTTCCACAGGCTCATGAGGTCACTTCCAGTGAAGATATTTTCAACTGCAAATAAATCAATTTGAAAATGACTTAGTGGAAAAGGGGCAGAGAAATTATTATAAAGATATACACATGTAAAAAGCTGGGCGTGGTGGCACACTCCTGTAATCCCAGCACTTGGGAGGCTGAGGCAGGAGAATCGTTTACAAGTCTGAGACCAGCCTGGGCTACAAAGTGAGCTCAAGGCCATCCTGCACCGCATAGTGAAACCCTGCCTCAAAAAAAAAGGGAAAAAAAGATGTACATATGTCTCTTGGAACTTCAGCTCAAGCATGCAGGGGCCTTTACCAGGTGTAATCCCAGAGATCCCAGAGACCGCCTCTTCGCCAGGCCACGCCCACAGAGGGAGCCTCTTCGCCAGGACACGCCCATAGAGACCGCCTCTTCGCCAGGACACGCCCACAGAGGCCGCCTCTTCGCCAGGACACGCCCACAGAGGCCGCCTCTTCGCCAGGACACGCCCAGAGACCTCCTCTTCGCCAGGACACGCCCTCAGAGACCCCTCTTCGCCAGACCACGCCCCTAGCTGCACCCTCAGCGGTGATTTATCCTGCATGAATCCAGTGACAGCACAGCACCCTGTGATCCAGTCACCTTCCCAGACCAAGACGCCGAGACAGAGGGAGAAGGGGAGAGGAAGGGAAGGGAGGGAGAGGATAGGGGAGGGGAGGAGTGGAAAGGGAAAAACAAAAGGGAAAGCTGCCTGTGAGAATCCAAGCGTCGCGCCCCCTGGGTCCCCCGGGCTGCTGCCCAGCAGGCGGCCTTCCGCGAGCGAGGCCGCGGCGAAACCCAGTGAAGCTGAGATAAACACTCACATATTCCCGCCTGAAAAGGCCCTCGTTGGAGAGTTGGCGGCAATCAGCAAAAACTAACCACACTAAAGGCCAGCAGCGTCTATGCGACAAGCAAAGCGCGGGCCCGGGCCGCCCCCGCCCCGCCCCCGTCCCCGCCTCCTCCGGGCGCGGCTCCTTCTCTGTGCGCCCGCGGGGCGGTAGCCCGGGTGCAGCCGGCCGGTGACGCCCCCGGCCCGAGGCGCGCGGTCCCGAAACCCCGCAGGGAAGTCTCGAGGTTTGCAGCGGCCCTGCGGGCTGCTCGGTTGCTCGCCGGACCCGGACCCGGACCCGGACCCGGACCCGGACCCGGACCCGAAGCACTGGGTCTGAGTTCGAGGGCCTGCGGACCTCACCAAAGCCGCACCCCGGCGATGCCAGGCCGCTTTCCCCGGAGAGGCCAGGCCGGCCCCGACACCGGTGGAGCCCGGCGCGGAGCGAAGTCGGGGTGAGGGAGGAGGGAGCACGGGGGAGCTGCGGCCTCCTCCTCCCGCCCAGCGCCTCCCTCTGCTCTGCCCTCGGCTCTCGGACGCTGGGCTCAAGGTGACCAGGGCTCTGCAGGGAGATCGGAACCGGGGCTGCCCGGAGAGGAGGAGGGCGGGTGGGCAGGAGCCGGACGCGGGGTCTGGAGACGCCTCGACGCTCCGGCCCAAGTGTTCCAGCTTGATCTCATCGCCAGGTTTCCGGGAGCCCGGGAGCCTTCACTTCCTAAGTATTTCTTCCGCTAACCTCTCCGGCGGCTGAGGGGAGGAGGGAGGCACTGGCGAGGAGGCTGGCAGGGAGGGACTCCAAGGGGATGGCCCAGCGGAACGCGGCGCAAGGCAGAGCAGAGGCCGCCAGGGGGGGTGGCCGGAGCTGTGGGCTGCAGGCCCAGCCCGTGGGACCCTGGTCCTGCACACCGCTCAGGGAGGAAGTTACCCACAGGAGGGGTCCAGGAGCTACTGTGCTCCCCTTGGGAGACCGAAAGAGCTGCGTCTCCAGAGCTGCTGGGAATGAGGTCGGGAGACATCACTGCCTCGGCCTAGCTTCTCATCATATTTTCTTTTAAATTCTTTTAATGTCCCTTTTACTAGTTCACTTTTGCAGTATATAGCGATGACATTCCTGGAGTTGGTCTGTGCACACAATGGGTTTCATTCCTTTTTTCCATCGCTTTTTCCCATTTCTTTTATGCATCTTTTATTTTGCCGTTTGATTTGTTTATAGTTTAGGTTTGTTGTATGAGAAAAGCCATGTACTATCGGAGCTTGTGTGTCTCATTTATTTCACCTCAAGGCGCACCCACTTTCCTACACAGGACATGTTTATCCTTCTTTACGGCAGAGTAGCGCTTCACAAAGGCATGAGGCTCCCGTTATCAGGACCTGTACCTGACGCTATCTTACACTGGGGAGAGAACCTGACAGAGCTGTTCCCACCGGGAGCAGCTGTCCACGGGTGGCATTGAGGGGAACAAACGGACCAGTGTGTGTTTAACCAAAATGCGGTTTTCAGGAAGGTGATGGACCCCGGGGTAGTTGAACAGAAACGGCCACGTGGGGGGCAGAGAGCCCCCTAGGATGTGTGTCCAAGATGGGACTGGGATTGGAGTGGGGTTGTTCACTTACCACTTGAGGAGGGCCTTTTTTTGTTTTTTGTTTTTGTTTTTTCAGACGGAGTCTCACCATGTAGCCCAGGCTGGCCTTGAGCTCACAGTGATCCTCCTGCCTCAGCCTCCCAAGTTTTGGGATTACAGGTGTGCACCACCATGCCTGGCTGAAAGGGTATTTCTTTTTTCTTTTCTTTTTTTTTTTTTGGAGGGTATTTCTGAGCCAAGCACAGGACACAGAAAATTATCACTTTTATACAATGGCATGTTTCAGCAAACCTGAGATGAGACCCTGATAAAAGCACAGATGCAAGCCAGGAATAGTGGCACATGCCTGAAATCCCAGCACTTTGGGAGGCTGAGACAGGAGGATTGCCAAATTTGGCACTAGCCTGGACAATTTAAGACCTTGTCTCAAAATTATATATATATATATATTTTGTCTTTTTGAGACAGGGTCTCTCTATGCAGTTCAGGCTGGCGTAGAGCTCACTTTGTAGCCCAGGTAGGTCTCAAACACCCAACAACCCTCCTGCCTCAGTTTCCTGAGTGCTGAGTGTAAAAAATTACATATATATATATATATATATATATATATATATATATATATATTTGTCTTTTTGATACAGGGTGTCTCTATGCAGTTCAAGCTGGCCTTGGGCTCACTTTGTAGCCTAGGCTGGTCTCAAACTCACAACGATCCTCCTGCCTCAGCCTCCCCAAGTGCTGGAATTACAGGCGTGAGCCACCACGCCCGGCAATATATATATTTTAAAGGGTGTGAACATAGCTCTAGGGAAGGCCTTGGCGTGTCAATCCCTAGTAACACACAGACACAGGAGCACACACACAGAAGGTAAGCCCTCCAGCTTTACTTATTCTTGGTCAACTAAGAAATCGTGAACTGGATGTCACGCAGCCAGGTGAGATATGCAGCCGACAATCGCCTGACTGAGTAGCTTGCAAAGGCCTCTCTTGCTGAGAACACTGAGCTTTCCCTGGAGCCAGAAGAGACCTGCCAGGTATCTGTCCCTCTGCTGTCGCAGCTCTTAGGGCAGATCCCACTCAGCTCTGCTGACCGTTGTTCAGTGTTTTGTCCCTGACTGTAATGGAGGTTAACCTGCCCTCAGCCCGCAGGAGCAGGTCTGTGTTTTCCTTTTCTCTCTCCCCTCCTCTCCACCCTCTTGCTCATCTTCAGAAGCCGTGAAAGCCAAGCACTGGAAGCCCTTCAGCCCTGTGCGAGGGCCCAGCCCACAAGGCCGGGTGATAGCACCAGATACACAAAATTGCAAACAGGGATGTGCTGGTTACAGCAATATACAAGAATGTGAACACGTGGTAACAACCTGTGTGAGAATTATACGGTGAGTCACAAGCTGCCCGTGCACTCCTGCCTCTGCTCCACTCCACGCTGCCCTCTGTGGTTGCTGATGTCTTGCACACCTGCACTCTTTAACCTGAGGACCTCGCCCATGAAAATCTCCCTTGGGTCCCCCAAGTGAGCCGACAGCAAGAAAGGTTAACAGGAAGAATTGTACTTTGCCAGTTCTTCAAAATTTAACACAGTAACTAAAATCAAACAATCTAACACACATTTCAGAATGTTTATACACAGGTGCTGCAACCAAAATGTGGCTCCTGAGGTTCGTGGGGTTAAGGACCGCAAGAAGAGGAGAAAAATAAAGAAAAGACAAAGCTGGGGTCAGGTGGAGCCCTTAGCCTCCTGATGGGAGGAAGGAACTGCTCACCCACTGTAGCACCCCTCTGCCTAACAACCCATTCCCTGGCAGGCCTGGGCCCTGCTTTCTTGGTGCTGGAACAGCTTGTTTACATAGCTTGTTTTGGTCTCTGTTTTTTCTGGGCTGGCCTGCTTTAGCCCCACACATGTAATCCATCTCCAGCTTCCATGGCTCCCAACATATCCCTCTTTTTTGTTTTGTTGTTGCACAGGACAGGTGGTCAGTTGAAGCTGGAGGAGCTGAGTTAGAAAGCTCTGTAGATCTTTTTAAGTGCAGTCTAAAGATTTTAAGTCCCTGCATTCTGCAATTGAAACCCTGTGCAGTCCATTAATCTGTAACAGTATTCAGCTACCAGTGTAGCTGGCAATTGCCAAAAGATATTAATGACTTGAGTTTCTTTTATAACATATTACTTTAGCATTGTTTTATACGCACTCTAGTAGTTGTACATTTTCTGCAGGATGTTCAAAACCAAGTTAAGGTGAGACCTGTTATAAACAGTCAATTTTTGTTATCTATCAAGGTCAGTTAAGTCTCCTCAGGAACCTTGGAACCAGTAACAGCACCTCTTAGCTCTTCTGTCAGTGTCAGCTGTTTGGATGAGTCAGGGCCATTGCTTGACCAAGTTGCTTTTGGTGAAAACTTGGGAGATCTTTTCTCCTGGTGTCTCTCCTTAGGCATACTACACACTGATGATCACTTTCCTCAGTGGTCTCACAATCTTCTTTATCAGAAGATCAGGAACTCACTGAGTATAGGATTGCACAACAGAGGTTCTCCTATGTCCTGGGTCCTCATTGACCTTAGAGGGCTAGGACCAAACTACTGGCTGTCCTCTTAGCCCATCTGTCTCTCTAATTGTTGGTCTCCAAACCTCAGTTGTTGAACATCCAGAAGAAAAGATTGATAACAGTACAATGTAGTTAGAGGCAGTAAGCATAACGTTATCATTTTACCTAAATATCAAACATCTTACAACATAAAATAGAACCATTATTTTTCAACAACCATGATGTTTTAACATTTGAATACCTGTAGGATGTTAACAATTACATATTTTACACAGAAAACTAGAAATCAAAACATATACAATGTTGTAGCATAAAAACCATGATGACATTTTGTAACACACTTGAATTTTCATTTTGACATAAAATACCACCCTTTTGGTTCATCATCCCCATCTAATACATAAAAGCTTTTACCTAACTTGTTGATGTTAGGGAGGTAGATCTCATAAGCATTTGTTAGAGGCAGAGGTCTGAATCTGAAACAAAAGTTTGTCACCATAAACAATCTGTTTTTACATTTTCAAAGACCTGTAAATCTGGAGGTATTAATATATAAATACACCATGAGGTTAACAACAATCATTTGTCATAACCATATGAAAACCTTTGTATGGGCATTTTTTAAATCAAAAACCTTCTGTTTTATTTCTTTTAATGATGACCAATGTGAACATATTACAATAATATTTATATAACTTTAGTTGGGGTGTCTCCCATAAGGCTGTGGAGATCACTGAGGCCTCCAATCAATGAACAAGAGCTGGTAAATGTTACCAGGTGGCCACTTTCTTATTCATCAATTAATGTCCCATCCAACAATACCAAACCCAAGGGATTTTTATTTAATCATTTTTATAATAATTTTTTCTTAAGAGAACTCCAATCATAACATTTATCATATTATTTTTGAACAATGAGAGACTCTCAAGTTATGATAAGCAACAGTGTAAATTACATTTACACAACTGGCTTTAGCATCATTTTGACTAACTGGGAACCCAGGAGGAAGCATGTTTTGTAATTCTATAACTAAATAAACCTTGATTAAATGATCTATAAATACAAAAGACAAAGGAAAAAGGAAAATTGCTGAGCTCAAAATAAAAAGAACAGCTGTTCACAAATAGACAAATGGACAAACATGGACAGACAATCTGTACAGATTCAAACAGACATAGAAACAGACACAGAGCTGTCAGTGTCCACAAGAACTCTCCAAGTCCCTGGGGCTATTTCACACCCCTTTGCTGAACTAGCTCACTTCTTACACCCCATGTCCTCGGGGTTGAAACACCTGTCACTTCGAGCACCCCATGCCCTCAGGGCGTTTCTCCGGGTGCTCCGTGCCCCTTGGGCACTCCTGTACGGGCACTTGTGCTATTGGCTCCACAAGTGTGAGCGATCACCAGCTCAGTGACTTCCAACAACAGCTTAACAGACTGGACAGATAGACAGATACACAGATTTACAAACATCTTTCACTATCAGAGTGCACTCAAATATATTTTAGCCAAGTTGAATTACACAATTTTTTTACAATTGTAGAATTTTAAATTTTAAATAGACTATTCAGATTTGTTATAGGTCAATTAGCAGAGATTTCTTATAAAGGAATTTGAAAAAGACAAAAATCTTATCTATAATTAACATATGTTTTTGTCCTAGGACTTAGCATGCACTTCTGTCATCGATTTGGACCTTTTTTATTTTTTGTTACCATCTCCTGGGCATCTTGGGTCATTTCGGGTTGGTTCTAGCTTCACCCTTTTCTATGGGCTGTGGCGTGGTCTCCAAGGCAGCACTGTCACAGGACTGAGCGTCAGCTTCTCCAGAGGTAGAATCAACTCCTTTCCTGGGTTTGGGCCCATGATGTAGCTGGACAGCACACACTGGCTCCTGGACAGGCCATTTAGCTCTTCCTAGAAAAAACATAAACACACCCTCGACCCCACATTAGCACTGGGCTGGGTGTCTTTATTGTCCTGTATGAAGATTTCTCCAATGGACTCTCTTTAGCCTTTATTTGATTGCATTATCTTTCTGCTGTGGTAGTTACATCTTTATTAGAATTTAAATATTTTAAATGGTATATACTGCCAAGTGAAATCTATTATGAGGTGAACTCTCCCTTTTGTTTTTTTTAAAATTTAAGCACATTTAGCTTACTTTTAGACCTGAAGATTATAAAGAATTTTTGCGGTAAGGTATAGTGAAAATGGAAACTGCATTTTGTATTTAGGTACCCTGGGCTCTCTGGTGAAATGTGGGTGGTGCTCCTGCTCTGGGCTGGAGGCCCCGCTGTTGTTGGGGATCTGAGCCCTGGTGCAGTGTAAACTTGATGCATGAAGCATGTGCACAGGTGCTAGGAAACACTGGGGTGTCTGGGCAGGCCAGAGCCGTGTTCCACCTCTCTAATAAGTATCAGAAGATGCAAAATCCTTAGGTACCCTTTCTTTATTTATAGATTTTCCAGTTTTTGTCAAGGGAAGAATAACCAATTGAGCAATACAATAATCTAGGGAGATTTGAACTGTGTTTTGAGTAGATTGAACCATAACCCTGATTTCTCCTTGCCCCTGAAACAAGCAACATTTTTTAGCTTCCTTGTCTGGGCCAAACTCCAGGCTCCCTGGAGGCTTTGGTGCCCTCCCTGCCTGGGGGGCTGTAAGAAGTAGTGAGAGGAGCAGAGAGCAGCAGTTTCTGTTAAATAACCCTTTAAAATCTGTAGAGGGCCAGCTGATTTCTGTTGATTTGCTTTTTACCCAAGTTTTCCTCTAAAGTGTTTTTCAATCTCCTCCCAAGTATGTAAATTTACAATTTCTGCTTCTGGAGACAAACTCAAGAAATTAAGCAAGCCGTGTAGTGTCAGTGTATTGAAAATTAAAAGTGACTTAAGAAAGCAGAAGGGACCTAAATAAACATAGAATTACATTAATTGCAAATTTGAAACAAGTACCCCTGAAGTAAACAATTTTGAAAAACAATGGAGTTTGAGAGTTTACATTACCAAATATCAAGACCCAGTACAAAGCCACAGGAGACTGTGATACGCTGGAGCCAGCCTGTTCTCAGCTAGTGAAAGCCAAATATTGAATTTTTAGAAGTTTTAAAGGTTAGTTGCTGTCGTATTGATTATTTGAAATTGTCTTTTTAAAGAACATTTTGTGAACAGGAATCAGCTAGCCACAAATCAGGACCACAATACCCCACTAGGGGCTGCCAGGCCAAGAGGGCCAGGCTGTCCCTGAGAACCCTTCTGAGCCCTCACACCCCAACTGTGTGGCAGGACTGCCGCAGGCCCTGCTGGAAGTTTTGACTTTACATCAAGTGGCCCAATGATCCGTCCTCTACTCTTTGGACAGATAGTTGAATGGACAGTTAGTGGCTCAGTTAAGGTCATCAGGGTGGTGGTCATGCTGCCATCTTTTCCCTGCTCAGGATCTGATTCTGAAGCAGTGCCTGGAGCCAGTTCCACTGTCATTATCTCAAGAAGCTTAAGGTTATTAAGGCCCTGACTAATCCAGATCCACAAAAGCAATGTAAATACTGGAATCAAGCATGCAACAAACAGGTCCTTACACCTTTGTGATTCTTTTGGATAAGTTTGTCCCATAGTTAGACAGCTTGATATAATCAATATACTCCCCCCCCAGGGGAAGGGGTTTCTTCCAGGCCCGTTTTTAAGTGGCCCTAGAGAATAAGGGAGCGTCAATGCCCAACTCTTGACACCTGATGAAGCCAGTATCAGTACGCTTCAGTGATGACTGCTGACCTAGACCAATGCACTGCTCCCCCTAGTTGCATACACATGAGAAGTGTCCCCTTGCCCTCAACCCCTTACCTGGTCTGTGCTCTGGTGCCATATGCGGCGACCCAATGCGGCTCCTGAGGT